>BLSH010072866.1:78882-89831 GCA_018402905.1 Glandirana rugosa | reverse complement strand
ACCGTAATTTGAACGTCATTACGTTTCTTTATATACCGCAATTTGAAGGTCATTACGTGTCTTTATATTCCGAAATTTAAACATCATTACGGGACTTTAGATGCCACAATTTAAACGCCGTTGCGTTACTTTATATCTCGTAATATGAAGGTCATTGCATTTCTTTATATACCGCAAATTAAACGTCATTGCGTGACTTTAGATGTCACCATTTGAACGTCATTGCGTTACTTTATATGTCGTAATTTGAACGTCATTGAGTGTCTTGATATACCGTAATTTGTATGTCATTACGTCTCTTGATATACCGCAATTTAAACGTCATTGCGCAAGTTTAATGCTGTATATTTCAGTGCGTTACTGCAAATTTAACGCCATATAGTTCTCTGCATTACTGTATGTTTAATGCCATATAGTTCTGTGAGTTACTGCAAGTTTAATGCTGTATATTTCATTGCGTTACTGCAAGTTTACCACTGTAGATTTCAGTGCGTTACTGCAAATTAAACGCCATATATTTCTTTACGTTACTGGAAGTATAATGCTCTATATTTCATTGCGTTGCCGCAAATTTAACACCGTAGATTTCAGGGCATTACTACAAATTTAAAGCCTTATATTTCTGTGCATTACTGGAAGTTTAACGCCATATATTTCTTTGCATTACTGCAAGTTTAATGCCACATAATTCTGTGCGTTACTGCAAGTTTAACGCCATAGATTTCAGTGCGTTACTGCAAATTTAACGCCATATATTTCTGTGCATTACTGAATGTTTAATTTCACAAAGCGTTTATTGAGACAACTTGAAAACAGTACAAAGGGTTTTCAGAAACTGAAAAATGTGTACATTGCGTAGAAAGATATAATAATGACGTATTAAGCTGATTACCAGGGAAAATGGTTTACAGATGTAGCAGAGAAAACAAATTCAGTAAGTGTCTGAGAGAGTTCTTTGAAGGTAGGTAAACGGATAAGGGAAATTGTTTTACGTTAGCAAAATGAATGGGAGTACATGTGAGGTTATATAAAAAGGGAAAGACGGGAGAAGGGTTTCGTACGAGTTGTTCCATAATCAGTACTGTTTTCCTAAATAAGTTTAAGCGGGGGGGGGGGGGGCGGGGGTAGGGATAGTTGTTGGGGAGCGAAAATAAAAAGTGGGGGGGAAGAAGTGGACCAGTTGCATGTGGGGTACTAAATCAGTTGTGTTGGTAGGGAGAATGTTACTTAGAGGTTAGCAGGTCTTTGTATTGGTCGGAATTTTTGTACTCTACCCAGCAAAGCCAGATTTTATGGTATGAGGATATGCTTTCTGAAGCGATGGCTATTAATTCTTCAATTTCCTGTGTTTTGTTTAATCCGATGACCCAATCTTTCAACGTGGGCATTTTCTTCTGTTTCCAAAAGACTGGGATACATAAGCGAGCAGAATTGATCATATGCATTGCTAGGGATTTTTTTATAAGAGCCCTTCATGCATTTGGAAAAGTGGGGAAGGTATTGTAGAGCAGTACGTTCTAATGGTTGGGTGGTAACTTTACAGACGGTTCTATGGACTGCGTCCCAGTACGGGGCTATAAGGGGGCACTCCCACCAAATGTGGATCATCGTACCTGAGTGGGAACTACATCTCCAGCATAGGTCTGGAATATTGGGAGAGAATTTGTGAAGTAGATGTGGTGTTCTGTACCAGTGGGTTAGTACTTTATAGTTGTGTTCCTGGGAGGAAACATTAAGGGTACCTCTCAGGGCCGTCGTGCAAGCAGATTCCCACTGGGCAGTCGATAGGTCCTGATCTGCTGGGAGGGCCCAGGCCTTAATAATCGGGGTAAGGTAGTTTGTGCCGACTGAGGAGATAATGGAGTAGGTGGTCGCAATCAGGTGTCTTGGGGGGGGCAAGGCAAACCTCTCGAGCTCCGTCAAGGGCCTCGAGAAGGATGTCCTGTCAATGGGGTTGTTTAGATAGTGTCTGACTTGCAAATATGACCAGAAGGGGATTGGTGACGGTTCATAAGTCTCCGAAAGATTTTTGTTGGACCGGAAGGTACCGTTACGAAAGAAATGGGTAGCTCTGAGATTAAGTAATGTGTAGGGGAGGGCACAATTTTTCTCTTGACCCGGGGGACATTCAGAGTTGTCTTTTATAGGGGTCAGCGGGCCTGGGATGGTCGAGATCTTGGGGTTTTTTGAGGACTCCTTCAGAGTAGATAGTAGGGGTGAGATTAGTAAGTGGTTTTTGGCCTCTGGAAGTCTACTTCCTCTTCTCGTCCAGGCTAAGGTACAGAGTGGGGTGCCTAATATAAGGTTTTCAAGATCAACCCAGTCCTTGTGTGTGGAGTGAATGTGGTGGTCTATCAGTCTAGTCAGAAGGACTGCTTGGTGGTATTTTTTGAAGTCAGGAAGACCGATGCCTCCTTTAGACTTCGGGGCTGTGAGTCTAGAGAGGCTAATTCTGGGTGGTGACTTTTTCCATAGGTAGGAATTCAGTTTGGAGCGAAGGGTGTGAAAGAAGGAGCTAGGTAGGGCGATTGGGATAGCTTGGGCCAGATATAGAAATCTGGGTAAGGTGGTCATTTTAAGTGTAGCCGCCCTGCCAAACCATGAGATGTTAAGCCCCATCCAGTTCTCCAAATCTTTGGTACATCTCTGAAGAAATGGGTGGTAGTTTAAATCGTAAAGGTCCTTCAGCTTGGCAGGGAGCTTGATCCCTAGGTAGGGAATCTCAGAAGAGCGCCACTCAAATGGAGAGGAGTCCTCACAGGAGTGAAGCAAAGGGCCTGGTAGGGTCACATTCAGGGCATGGGATTTATTATAGTTTACTTTAAAGTTGGATAATTCGCCAAATTTTTCAAATTCTTTTAGTAAATTTGGAATTGTGATCAAGGGTTTTGTGAGAAACAGTAAGATGTCATCTGCAAAAGCGGCAAACTTATAGGTCTTGTTTGCTACTGGTATACCGGCAATGTCTGGGTTTTTTTTCTCAATGTTCCTTAGCAGGGGATCAAGAGTAAGGATAAAGATGAGGGGGGAAAGAGGGCATCCCTGTCTGGTCCCATTACTAACGGAGAAGGCGTCCGACAGGCAGCCATTAACCCTGACTCTGGCCCAGGGGTTCGAGTATAAACTGAGGATGCTGGTTAGCATAAATTTCCCTAGGCCACTGTTACTCAGGGTGCATGCCATGAAGTCCCAGGCCACCCTGTCGAACGCCTTCTCCGCGTCAGTGGACAGAAAAAAGCCTTGTGTGTGTGTTGTGTTAAGCCAATAATTTAAGTTCAGGGCCTTAATAATATTGTTGCGTGCCTCTCTTCCAGGGACGAAACCTGCCTGCTCTTTGGAGACCAGTGAGGGTAATAGGGGCTGCAATCTGCTGGCCAGAATCTTTGCAAAGATCTTGAAGTCTGAATTTAAGAAGGTAGTTTTCAGGTAAGGAGTGGTCCTTTCCCGGTTTTGGAATCACTGTATGTGTGCCTCTAAAAGGTCTTTAGGTGGGGAGAGAGTGGCAGCCATAGAATTAAAAGCTTTAATAAAATGGGGAGCCAAGCTATTAGAGAATGTCTTGTAGTAAATGTTGGGAAGTCCATCCGGGCCTGGACATTTGCCGGGTTTCAAGGATTTAATGGTTTGTAAAAACTCTTGGGTGGTTATAGGGCTTTCTAGGGCTGTGATATCATCCTCTGAGAGTTTGGGGATGTTAGACCTTGCAAGGTAATCTCCAATAGCTTGAGAGCGAGGAAGATCAGCAGTGGCGGTGCAGTTTTTTGAAGGTATATTATACAGTTTGGAATAATACTCAGCAAAGGATTTAGCTATGTCTGTTTTATTTGATAGTTTACGGCCTGTGCGATCATTTAGGAAGGGGACGTTAGTCTGGATTTTCCTGCCCTGAAGAAGTCTGGCCAGCATCTTGCCATTTTTTTTAGCGTGTTCATAGAACATCTTGGAAGTTAATGTGTATTTTTTCTTTAATTGGACATTGAGTTTCTCTAACAATGTCTTTCTGGCCTGAGTCAGTTCTGCATATGTGGAGGTGGCATGAGATTGCTTATGGGAGGCCTGAATTTGTGCGATAAGGTCGTTAACTTTGGTCTGTTAAATTTTTTTAGTATGGGCTGATAAAGTAATGTATTTACTGCGTATGGTGCGTTTATGAGCAAGCCAGACATTAAGGTCGGAGGTTTCACCCGGTGAGTTGAGGTCAAAATAGGTCTCTAACTCTGATTATATTTGGAGTTTATGTGAGGGGTCTGAGAGTAGAAAGTTATTCAATTTCCATGTCTTTTCTCTGGTGAATTTTTGTGGGATTCTTAGTATCATAGTGGTGGGGTTGTGATCGGAAAGGGTGGAGGGTTCGATAGAGGCTGAATGGAGGTATTGTAGGTCGTTTTGAGAGAGAAAGATATAATCCAGTCGTGAGTACTTTTGATGGGAGGGGGAGAAAAACGAGAAGTCTTTAGTGTTTGGGTGGAGAGTTCTCCAGGTGTCTAGTAAAGATAGGGAGCGGAGCTGAAGTTTAATCTGTTTAACCACTTCCCGCCCGGCGCATAGACAAATGACGTCCTGGGCGGGTGGCTCATTATCCTGACTGGACGTCTATTGTCATCCTCAGGATAATCCGCGATCGGTGGTGCCGTGGGTCAGGCTGACCCACCGCATTACCGACTGAGGTAAAAGGCTTCGATCCGAAGCCTTTTACCATGTGATCAGCCGTGATCAATCACGGCTGATCACAGTGTAAATAGGAAGAACCGTTGATCGGCTTTTCCTCTGCTCAGGTCTGCGATCGGTGGTGCCGTGGGTCAGGCTGACCCACCGCATTACCGACTGAGGTAAAAGGCTTTGATCCGAAGCCTTTTACCATGTGATCAGCCGTGACCAATCACGGCTGATCACAGTGTAAATAGGAAGAACCGTTGATCGGCTTTTCCTCTGCTCAGGTCTGCAGACCTGAGCAGCGGAGAGCCGATCGGCTGCTCTCCTGACAGGGGGGCTGCCCTGAACATTTATCAGCGCAGCCACCCTCAGGATCACCCCACTGGACCACCAGGGAGCCGGATCAGGGCCACCAGGGAGCCCCCCCCACCGGACATCACACACAGGACACCCAGGACCACCAGGGAATAAAATCAGAGGCCGCCCAGGACCACCAGGGAGCCCCCACTAGACCACCAGGTAAGGGCATTATTGTGCACTGTAGGGATGGCACTGTGCCCATGTATGATGCCTGCCAGTGCCATCCCTAACAGTGCTTGTTGCATCTGTGCCTACCACTGCCACCTATAAGTGCCCACCTGTGACACCTATCAGTGCCCACCTGTGTCACCTATCAGTGCCCACCTGTGTCACCTATCAGTGCCCACCTGTGCCACCTAAAAGTGCCCACCTGTGCCACCTAAAAGTGCCACCTATCAGTGCCCATCAGTGCCCAGTGCCACTTATCAGTGCCGCCTAGGAGTGTCCATCAGTGCCGCATATCAGTGCCACGTATCAGTGCCCGTCAGTGTTGCTTGTCAGTGCCGCCCATCAGTGCTGTATATGTGCCCCATCATCAGTGCAACCTTATCAGTGCCACCTCATCAGTGCCAATCTGTACTGCCTCATCAGTGCCCGTCAGTGTAGCCTCATCAGTGCCCATCAGTGTAGCCACATCAGTGCCCGTCAGTGAAGGAGAAAATGTACTTTATACAAATTTTTGTGACAGAAACAAAGAAAAATGTTTTTTTTCTTCAAAATTTTCGGTCTTCTTTTGTTTATAGTGGTGATCAGAAATGACGCAGAGGCGATCAAATACCACCAAAAGAAAGCTCTATTTGTGGGAACAAAATGATAAAAATTTTGTTTGGGTACAACGTCGCACGACCGCGCAATTCTCATTTGAACCGCAACAGCACTGAAAGCTGAAAATTGGTCTGGGCGGGAAGTGTTCTAAGTGCCTGGTATTGAAGTGGTTAAGTGTTCGGTAGGGGAGAAATGAGGAACCTGAAGATGATTCCAGACTTGGTTGGAGCGGGACATTAAAGTCACCACCCATCACCACCATACCTTCGTGGAAGGGTATTAATTGATTAAAGGTCTCACGAAAAAAGGAAACCTGATGGCGATTGGGAGCATACACATTAACAAAAGTCACGGGTTTGTCGTAAAGTGTACCTTTTATAAACAGGTAACGTCCGTCGGGGTCTGACAGTTGGTCTTTAAAGGTAAAGGGAGGGTCTTTAGCAAACAAGGTGGCTACTCCTTTGGATTTGGAGGCGGGAGAGGAGGCATGGTAAACGATTGGGTAACGTTTATCCGTGCATTTAGGAAGTGAGGGGCCTCTAAAGTGCGTTTCCTGAACAAATGTTACTTGTTCTCGAAGTCTGTGCATCTCTCTGAGAAATAGGGAGCGCTTTTCGGGAATATTAAGTCCTCTGGCATTCATAGAGAGTACTTTAAGAGTTCTGTAGTTGGGCATCTTTAAAGAGAGTGATATGAGTGTGTTGTGAGAGTGGATTCACTTGCAACTGGTCACGGGGGAAAGAAACAAATAAAAGTAAAAATGTGAGAGAGCGGTAGAAAAGAGAAAAAAAAGAAAAGGGGAGGAAAAATAGGGGTGAGGTTATTAGAAGAGAAGAGGGGAGAGGCTCTGGGGGGGTAGTGGATGGGTGAGTCGGTGATGTTAGGTACCGATTCACTGAGATCACCTCAAAAAGAACAGTCCGGAAAAACCGGGCTGAGTGGGGGGTAAGTGGGTTGGCACGAGGGGAGGATTTGGCAGCCGTTAGGGGGAGAGAACATAGGAGTTGGCACTTTGACTCGGAAAAGTACTTAATGTGTAGTTATCTTAAAACAATTCAAAGCAATAAACCATAATAATAGGCATATAGCATTTCAGCAAAGTTGACAGCAACAATGTTGAGTGGTGCGCGTAAAGGCGCCCTGGAGGGAAGAGTCAACCCTTCTGGGAGGGAGCCTCCGGAGCGCGGGGACCAAGGGAAACGTCACCTTAGAAGCCATCCGAAGATTGCGTACAGGGTGAGTGATACGGTCAGGAGTCCCCGTGGGGACCACGACCGGCTTCGTCCAAGCACATACAAGACATAAAGGGGGGAGGATCCCCTAGGAGCGATCGGATCGGTCTCAAGGGTCGGGGGACCAGAATATGTCATAGTCCCCGGCCCCCAGAGAGCCACCCCAGATCGGTCACAGCTTCACTAAACAACCTGTTAAAAAAAAAGTAAACAAAAGAGAAGAACAAAATTGTACATATTAGTAAAAATGAAGAAGATGA
Organism: Glandirana rugosa; assembly: GCA_018402905.1. Taxonomy (NCBI): domain Eukaryota; kingdom Metazoa; phylum Chordata; class Amphibia; order Anura; family Ranidae; genus Glandirana; species Glandirana rugosa. Next base: position 82,561 of record BLSH010072866.1, on the reverse strand, counting down.
GACATCGCCTTTGATGGAAGGTCGAAGAGATCTCAGTATGGGAATCCCCGGATGCCTCCCAGGGAGGGGGGTCCAGGGGTTCTATGGGTTTCTCCAAGTCAGGACCACTTAATGGAGTCGGCTAGTTCGTAAAGCGGGTATCGAGTTTCTGTTGCGTTCGGTCAGACATCTAGTGCCTATCAGTTCCACAAAATTTGCAATAGGCAGATTATGAACGAAAGGGTGGGTGGCATAGAGGAAAAAGAAAAAGTAGCTCAACTGACCTCCTCGCCGGCTTCAGTTTTTTTGGTTTGTAAGAGAGCTAGTTCCAAGGGTGGGCTCACCGAAGTCGGGCTAGGTTAAAGTTTCCGTTGGTGGGGAGAGGCAGCCATGAGGAGAGAGTGGGAAGGAGAAAGAGCGTGTGGAAGAAAAGATACAGCAAGGGGATCGAAAGCAACTTAGCTGCAACTGTCCTGAAGGCGTCTGGTGATGGGGGAAGCTTTTCAGTTGTCTGTGGGAGGCTCGCCCTGGGGAGCAGGGACCGGAGCAAGGCCAGGGCCTCTCCTGTTGCGCCTGTAGGGAGTTGTGTTGAGGCGGCGTCACAGTGTGCGTAGCTCCAGGGGGGTAGGAGCGAGTTCCTTCCAAGCTGGTGGGATAGCAAATTCTTGATACCATTCTGGGACGGGGATATCTTGGAGGCCCGTGAACTCGAAGAACTGGGCAAGGTCTGCTGGTGTGTGAAGAGTGAAAAAACGACCGCTTATGGTGACACATAATCCGAAGGGAAATCTCCACTTGTACACAATGTGGCGATCTCGTAGAGCGGAGAGGATGGGTCGTAAAGCTCTTCTGTGACCCAAAGTGATCTGCGAGAGATCTTAGAAGATCTTGACTTCTGTGTCATTAAAGCGGATTTCTTCTTGATCCCTTGCTCTGGTCGCAATCTCCTCCTTGAGCTTGTAGTCGGAGAAACAGCAGATGATGTCCCTGGGAGAATCACCTTCCCTCCCTCTGGGTCTCAATGCTCTGTGGGCACGATCAAACTCAATCTCGCCCGCTCTATGAGGTTGTTGAAGAGTGACTGGAGAGCCAGGGGGATTTGATCGTGCTCCACGGTCTCTGGGATGCCTCTAATCCTTATATTCTTCCTGCGGCCTCGGTTATCCAGGTCCTCCAGGCGACGTTGCAGTTCAATCATGTGGAATTGGAATTGGGCACCGTGCTGTTGAAGCTCTCTGATGTCTTCATCATGGCATCCTGCAGCACGTTCTACCTCTTCAAGCCTGTCAGAGACCCCTCTCAGTCCTTCAGTTCCAGAACGGCATCATTAAGGGCTCCTTTTATGTCAGATGCAATGTTCTGGAGATCAGACATCTTTGGAACCTGTTGTATTAGGTCTATAAGCCTGTCTTGGTTTATTGTAGTATTCAGCTTGGGAGAGCCGTCGTCTGGCTTCCGCGCCATGTTGGAGGGTTTCTGAGCTGAGCGGGATGTGGAGGCCTCGTTGGCTTGTGAGGGCTGTGAACGGAATAATTCCGGGAGATTACGGCTGGAATGAGATTGCGGGGTATGGGAGAAAGGCAGCTGGCGTCCTATTTTGCCCACAGTCATCTAGTGCTAGCTATAAAGGCTAAAGATCTCCCCTTTGGTGCCGGAGCTCCGAGTTCAGGCAGCCATTCCGTCCGCGCGCTAGGCCACGCCCCCCATTACTGGATGTTTAACGCTGCATATTTCATTGTGTTAGTGCAAGTTTAGCGCCATATATTTCTGTTCAATACTGCAAGTTTAACGCCGTATTGTTCTTTGTGTTACTGCAAGTTTAACACCATGTATTTCATTGCGTTACTGCAAGTTTAACGCCATATATTTCTGTGTGTTACTCCCAGTTTAACGCCCTATATTTCATTGTGCTACTGCACGCTAAAGCTGTTTATTTCATTGCATTACTGCAAGTTTAACGCCATATAGTTCTGTGCATTACTACATGTTTAATGCCATATATTTCATTGCATTACAGCAAGTTTAACAATATATATTTCTGTGCGTTACTGCAAATTTAACGCCATATATTTCTGTGCGTTACTGCAAGTTTAACACCATATATTTCTGTGTGTTACTGCAAGCTCAGCACCATATATTCCTGTGCATTACTGCAAGTTTAAAGCCAAATATTTCTGTGAAATACTGCCTGTTTAATGCTGTATATTTTAGTGTATTACTGCAAGTTTAACGCCATATATTTCTGTGCGTTACTGCAAGTTTAACACCATATATTTCTGTATGTTACTGCAAGTTTATTGCAGTATATTTCAGTGCATTACTGCAAGTTTAACACCATATGTTTCATTGCGTTACTGCAAGTTTAACACCATATATTTATGTGCGTTACTATGAACTTAATGCAGTATATTTCAGTGCATTACTGCAAGTTTAATGCCATGTAGTTCATTGTGTTACTGCATGTTTAACACCATTTCCTGGCTACCTCACGTCAGCACACAATGGGTGCTTCTCAGGGACTTACACTCCGTTTTTCTCCTATGCTGTGTGTCCTTAGCAGCACGCCAGGCTCTCTCTCTTCCTTATCCTGTTTGGAAGGCGGATTCCCTCTATATATGATGCCTGCCAGTGCCATCCCTAAAAGTGCTATATGCACCATTGCCCACCAGTGCTATGTACCAGTGCCTACCAGTGTCCACCTGTGCCACCTACCAGTGCCCACCTGTGCCACCTATCAGTGCCCACTTGTGCCACCTGTTAGTGCCCACGTGTGCCACCTGTCAGTGCCCAGTGCTATCAGTGCCGCCTATGAGTGCCCATCAGTGATGCATATTAGTGCCAGCTATCAGTGCCCGTCAGTGTTGCTTATCAGTGCCGCCAATCAGTGCCCATCAGTGCTGCACATACAGTCAGGTCCATAAATATTGTGACAGCAACACAATTCTAATCGTTTTGGCTCTATACACCACCACAATGGATTTGAAATGAAACAAACAAGATGTGCTTTAACTGCAGACTTTCAGCTTTAATTTGAGGGTATTTACATCCAAATCAGGTGAACGGTGTAGGAATTACAACAGTTTGTATATGTGCCTCCCACTTTTTAAGGGACAAAAAGTAATGGGACAGATTAACAATCATAAATCAAACTTTCACTTTTTAATACTTGGTTGCAAATCCTTTGCAGTTAATTACAGCTTGAAGTCTGGAACGCATAGACATCACCAGATGCTGGGTTTCATCCCTGGTAGAGTTGAGCGAACCTCTGCTGGTCCGGCCGAACTTCGGGACAAAGTCCGGGTCCGGACAGAACCCGAACGATCGCACGGACACCGAACCCCATTGAAATCAATGGGGACCCGAACTTTTAGGCACAAAAATGGCTGTAACAAAGTCCTGGAAAGCCCTAGAGGGCTGCAAAAGGAAGTAAAATGGGGGTAAGGGTAGGGCAAGTGCCCTACAAAAAAATGGGGACAGGGAAATAACTTTAAATATTTTTAAAAAAATAAAAACATAAAAAAATGCAAAAATGGAGGTAAATGTGGATCATCTTCAAACTGTGTCTGAAAAGTATTAATTAATGGTAGAAGCCATATAACTGTTCTAAAATCATCTTCAAACTAGGGCAAGCGTCCTACAAAAAAATGGGGATAGGGAAAATAAATTAAAATAAAAAAAAAATGGGAAGGAGGGTGGATGT
>BLSH010072866.1:17578-56026 GCA_018402905.1 Glandirana rugosa | reverse complement strand
ACACTTTTTCTTTTTGTGCAAGAATTGCACCGCAGGCTGCAAATGTAGTATTTAGAATATTTTTTTTTTAACCAGCAATGTAGACGCACTTTTTTTGTGCAAGAAATGCACTGCAAGCCGCAAATGTAGTATTTAGAATATTTTTTTTAACCAGCAATGTAGACACACTTTTTATTTTTGTGCAAGAAATGCACCGCTGGCCACAAATGTAGTATTTAGATTTTTTTTTATCCAGCAATGTAGACGCACTTTTTATTTTTGTGCAAGAAATGCACCGCTGGCCATAAATGTAGTATTTAGAAAAACATTTTTAACCAGCAATGTAGACGTACTTTTTATTTTTGTGCAAGAAATGCACTGCTGGCTGCAAATGTAGTATTTAATTTTTTTTTAAACCAGCAATGTAGTCGCACTTTTTATTTTTGTGCAAGAAAAGCACCGCTGGCCGCAAATGTAGTATTTAGAATATTTTTTTTAACCAGCAATGTAGATGCACTTCTTTTTGTGTGCAAGAAATGCACCGCTGGCTGCAAATGTAGTATTTAGAATATTTTTTTATTTAACCAGCAATGTAGGTGCACTTTTTATTTTTTTGCAAGAATTGCACCGCTGGCCGCAAATGTAGTATTTCGAATATTTTTTTTTTAAAACCAGCGATGTAGACGCACTTTTTATTTTTGTGAAAGAAATGCAAAGCTGGCTGCAAATGTAGTATTTAGAATACTTTTTTTTTATTTAACCAGCAATGTAGGCGCACTTTTTATTTTTTTGCAAGAAATGCACCGCTGGCCGCAAATGCAGTATTTAGAATATTTTTTTTTAAACCAGCAATGTAGACGCACTTTTTATTTTTGTGCAAGAAATGCACCGCTGGCCGCAAATGTAGTATTTAGAATATATATTTTTTTAACCAGCAATGTAGACGCACTTTTTATTTTTGTTCAAGAAATGCACTGCTGCCCGCAAATATACTATTTAAAATATATTTTTTTAAACCAGCAATGTAGACGCAATTTTTATTTTTGTGCAAGAAATGCACCGCTGGCTGCAAATGTAGTATTTAGAATATTTTTTTTTTAAACCAGCAATGTATACGCACTTTTTTTTCTGCAAGAAATGCATCGCTGGCCGCAAATGTAGTATTTAGATTTTTTTTAACCAGCAATGTAGACACACTTTTTATTTTTGTGCAAGAAATGCACCGCTGGCCGCAAATGTAGTATTTCGAATATTTTTTTTAAACCAGCAATGTAGACACACTGTTTATTTCTGTGCAAGAAATGCACCGCTGGCCACAAATGTAGTATTTGGAATATTTTTTTCTTAACTGCAATGTAGACACACTTATTATTTTTGTGCAAGAAATGCACCGCTGGCTGCAAATTTAGTATTTAGAATTTTTTTTAAACCTACAATGTAGACACACTTTTTCTTTTTGTGCAAGAATTGCACCGCAGGCTGCAAATGTAGTATTTAGAATATTTTTTTAACCAGCAATGTAGACGCACTTTTCTTTGTGCAAGAAATGCACCGCTGGCCGCAAATGTAGTATTTAGAATATTTTTTTTAACCAGCAATGTAGACACACTTTTTATTTTTGTGCAAGAAATGCACCGCTGGCCACAAATGTAGTATTTAGATTTTTTTTTATCCAGCAATGTAGACGCACTTTTTATTTTTGTGCAAGAAATGCACCGCTGGCCGTAAATGTAGTATTTAGAAAAAAAATTTTAACCAGCAATGTAGACACACTTTTTATTTTTGTGCAAGAAATGCACTGCTGGCTGCAAATGTAGTACTTAATTATTTTTTTAAACCAGCAATGTAGTCGCACTTTTCATTTTTGTGCAAGAAATGCACCGCTGGCCCCAAATGTAGTATTTAGAATATTTTTTTTTAACCAGCAATGTAGATGCACTTTTTATTTTTTTTCAAGAAATGCACTGCTGGCCGCAAATGTAGTATTTAGAATATTTTTTTTTTAAACCAGCAATGTAGACGCACTGTTTATTTCTGTGCAAGAAATGCACCGCTGGCCACAAATGTAGTATTTAGAATATTTTTTTCTTAACTGCAATGTAGACACACTTATTATTTTTGTGCAAGAAATGCACCGCTGGCCGCAAATGTAGTATTTAGAATATTTTTTTTTTCACCAGCAATGTAGATGCACTTTTTTTTGTGCAAGAAATGCACCGCTGGCCGCAAATGTGGTATTTAGAATATTTTTTTAAACCAGCAATGTAGACGCACTTTTTATTTTTTGCAAGAAAAGCACCGCTGGCCGCAAATGTAGTATTTAGAATATTTTTCTTATTTAACCAGCAATGTAGGTGCACTTTTTATTTTTTTGCAAGAAATGCACCGATGGCTGCAAATGTAGTATTTAGAATATTATTTTTTTAAACCAGCAATGTAGACGCACTTTTTATTTTTGTGCAAGAAATGCACCACTGGCCACAAATGTAGTATTTTGATTTTTTTTTTAACCAGCAATGTAGACGCACTTTTTATGTTTGTGCAAGAAATGCAAAGCTGGCCGCAAATGTAGTATTTAGAATATTTTTTTTGTTTAAACCAGCAATGTAGACGCACTTTTTTATTTTATGCAAGAAATGCACTGCTGGCCGCAAATGTAGTATTTAGAATATTTTTTTTAAACCAGCAATGTAGACGCATTCTTTATTTTTGTGCAAAAAATCCACTGCTGGCCACAAATGTAGTATTTAGAATATTTTTTTTTAACCAGCAATGTAGACGCACTTTTTATTTTTGTGCAAGAAATGCACCGCTGGTCGTAAATGTAGTATTTAGAATATTTTTTTTTAACCAGCAATGTAGACACACTTTTTCTTTTTGTGCAAGAATTGCACCGCTAGCCGCAAATGTAGTATTTAGAATATATTTTTTTAACCAGCAATGTAGATGCACTTTTTATTTTTGTGAAAAAAATGCACCGCTGGCTGCAAATGTAGTATTTCATTTTTTTTTTTAAAACCAGCAATGTAGTCGCACTTTTTGTTTTCGTGCAAGAAATGCACCGCCGGCCACAAATGTAGTATTTAGAATATTTTTTTCTTAACCGCAATATAGACGCACTTATTATTTTTGTGCAAGAAATGCACCACTGGCTGCAAATGTAGTATTTAGAATATTTTTTTTTAAACCAGCAATGTATACGCACTTTTTTTTCTGCAAGAAATGCACCGCTGGCCGCAAATGTAGTATTTAGATTTTTTTTAACCAGCAATGTAGACGCACTTTTTATTTTTGTGCAAGAAATGCACCGCTGGCCGCAAATGTAGTATTTCGAATATTTTTTTAAAACCAGCAATGTAGACACACTTTTTGTTTTTGTGCAAAAAATGCACCGCTGGTCGCAAATTTAGTATTTAGAATATTTTTTTGTTTAAACCAGCAATGTAGACGCACTTTTTGTTTTTGTGCAAAAAATGCACCGCTGGTCGCAAATTTAGTATTTAGAATTTTTTTTTGTTTAAACCAGCAATGTAGACGCACTTTTTTATTTTGTGCAAGAAATTCACTGCTGGCCGCAAATATAATATTTAGAATTTTTTTTTAAACCAGCAATGTAGACGCATTCTTTATTTTTGTGCAAAAAATCCACTGCTGGCCACAAATGTAGTATTTAGAATATTTTTTTTTAACCAGCAATGTAGACGCACTTTTTATTTTTGTGCAAGAAATGCACCGTTGGCCACAAATGTAGTATTAAGAATATTTTTTTTTTAACCAGCAATGTAGACACACTTTTTCTTTTTGTGCAAGAATTGCACCGCAGGCTGCAAATGTAGTATTTAGAATATTTTTTAACCAGCAATGTAGACGCACTTTTCTTTGTGCAAGAAATGCACCGCTGGCCGCAAATGTAGTATTTAGAATATTTTTTTTAAACCAGCAATGTAGACACACTTTTTATTTTTGTGCAAGAAATGCACCGCTGGCCACAAATGTAGTATTTAGATTTTTTTTTATCCAGCAATGTAGACGCACTTTTTATTTTTGTGCAAGAAATGCACCGCTGGCCGTAAATGTAGTATTTAGAAAAAAAATTTTAACCAGCAATGTAGACGCACTTTTTATTTTTGTGCAAGAAATGCACTGCTGGCTGCAAATGTATTATTTAGAACATTTTTTTTTCAAACCAGCAATGTAGATGCACTTTTTATTTCTGTGCAAGAATCGCACCCCTGGCCACAAATGTAGTATTTAGAATATATATATTTTTTTAACCAGCAATGTAGACGCACTTTTTATTTTTGTGCAAGAAATGCACCGCTGGCCGCAAATGTAGTATTTTGAATATTTTTTTTAAACCAGCAATGTAGACGCACTTTTTATTTTTGTGCAAGAAATGCACCGCTGGCCGCAAATGTAGTATTTAGAATATTTTTTTTAAACCAGCAATGTAGACGCACTTTTTATTTTTGTGCAAGAAATGCACCGCCGGCCACAAATGTAGTATTTAGAATATTTTTTTCTTAACCGCAATATAGACGCACTTATTATTTTTGTGCAAGAAATGCACCGCTGGCTGCAAATGTAGTATTTAGAATATTTTTTTTAAACCAGCAATGTATACGCACTTTTTTTTCTGCAAGAAATGCACCGCTGGCCGCAAATGTAGTATTTAGATTTTTTTTAACCAGCAATGTAGACGCACTTTTTATTTTTGTGCAAGAAATGCACCGCTGGCCGCAAATGTAGTATTTCGAATATTTTTTTAAAACCAGCAATGTAGACACACTTTTTGTTTTGTGCAAAAAATGCACCGCTGGTCGCAAATTTAGTATTTAGAATATTTTTTTGTTTAAACCAGCAATGTAGACGCACGTTTTGTTTTTGTGCAAAAAATGCACCGCTGGTCGCAAATTTAGTATTTAGAATTTTTTTTGTTTAAACCAGCAATGTAGACGCACTTTTTTATTTTGTGCAAGAAATTCACTGCTGGCCGCAAATATAATATTTAGAATTTTTTTTTAAACCAGCAATGTAGACGCATTCTTTATTTTTGTGCAAAAAATCCACTGCTGGCCACAAATGTAGTATTTAGAATATTTTTTTTTAACCAGCAATGTAGACGCACTTTTTATTTTTGTGCAAGAAATGCACCGTTGGCCACAAATGTAGTATTAAGAATATTTTTTTTTTAACCAGCAATGTAGACACACTTTTTCTTTTTGTGCAAGAATTGCACCGCAGGCTGCAAATGTAGTATTTAGAATATTTTTTTAACCAGCAATGTAGACGCACTTTTCTTTGTGCAAGAAATGCACCGCTGGCCGCAAATGTAGTATTTAGAATATTTTTTTTAAACCAGCAATGTAGACACACTTTTTATTTTTGTGCAAGAAATGCACCGCTGGCCACAAATGTAGTATTTAGATTTTTTTTTTATCCAGCAATGTAGACGCACTTTTTATTTTTGTGCAAGAAATGCACCGCTGGCCGTAAATATAGTATTTAGAAAAAAAATTTTAACCAGCAATGTAGACGCACTTTTTATTTTTGTGCAAGAAATGCACTGCTGGCTGCAAATGTATTATTTAGAACATTTTTTTTTCAAACCAGCAATGTAGATGCACTTTTTATTTCTGTGCAAGAATCGCACCCCTGGCCACAAATGTAGTATTTAGAATATATATATTTTTTTAACCAGCAATGTAGACGCACTTTTTATTTTTGTGCAAGAAATGCACCGCTGGCCGCAAATGTAGTATTTAAAATATATTTTTTTTAAACCAGCAATGTGGACGCACTTTTTATTTTTGTGCAAGAAATGCACCGCTGGCCGCAAATGTAGTGTTTAGAATAGATTTTTTTAAACCAGCAATGTAGACGCACTTTTTATTTTTGTGCAAGAAATGCACCGCTGGCCGCAAATGCAGTATTTAGAATACTTTTTTTAAAACCAGCAATGTAGACGCACTTTTTATTTTTGTGCAAGAAATGCACCGCTGGCTGCAAACAGAAAGATTTAGGTTTAGTTTAGGTTTTATATGAGGCCCTTTGCTTAGCAAACAAAATGTACTCTAGCAAACAAAAATCTCCTATAGCACTCACCCACCAATAAATCACTGTTTTTAACAAATTTTCTAAAGCTAATCTGTCCCTCACAGCAGCAGCAGCATCCTCTCCCTACACTGTTATGAGATGATGTGACATGCAGCACTACGTGACTCCAGCTTATATAGAGGCTGGGTCACATGATGCACTGGCAAATCAAAGCCATGCCATTAGTAGGCATGGCTGTGATGGCTTCTAAGGGCAAATGAGTGAAACGCTTGTTGATTGGCTGCCCTGCAGCTATTCAACAGGTGCGAAAAAATACCCGGACCCGAACCCAGACTTTTTCTCTAATGTCTGGGTTTGGGACACGGACACCCTAAAGTCCAGTACGAACCCGAACTTTACAGTTCGGGTTCACTCAACTCTACTCTGGACCTTTTATCTGCTCCTTGTAAATGGGATAATGAGGGAATAACACACACCTGGCCATGGAACAGCTGAGCAGCCAATTGTCCCATTACTTTTGCTCCCTTAAAAAGTGGGAGGCACATATCAAAAAATGTTTTCTTTTTTTTCAAAAATTTCGGTCTTTTTTTATTTGTAGCGCAAAAAATAACAACCGCAGGGGTGATCAAATACCACCAAAAGTAAGCTCTATTTGTGGGAACAAAATTATAAAAATTTTGTTTGGGTGCAGCATCACAAGACCGTTCAATTTCATTCAAAGCGCAACAGCACTGAAAGCTGAAAATTGGTCTGGGCAGGAAGTGTTCTAAGTGCCTGGTATTGAAGTGGTTAAAGAATTAATTGAGGATGAATGGGAGAAACTGGAGAAAAGACCGAATTTGCAAAACAGATTCTCATAGCTGTACCCCATGCCTACTTCAGAGTCTAGCTTTTGGGAGACCCCACTGAATGTAGATGCAGCTTTACAGCATTTGGCCCAGCATGTGACCTTACCACTAGAGAACTCCATTACCTTCAGGGATCTGATGGATCATCGGGTAGATGCAGATATCAAAATAATCTATTTTGTGGCTGGGTCAGCCCTTCGCTCCAGCCATTGTCCTAACGGCCTTGTCAAGGGCCTTGAAGACATGGCTGGCCAACATTGAGACTGCTTTAAATTCAGGGGTAGACCCCTCATAGATTGTTACAGCACTGAAGGAGCCAAACATTGAAGCAGATTTCCTTGCAGAGGCCAGGGCCATGGGTAGTGCAGTTATGGCAAGGAGGGCCGCCTTTTGGACCTTTCAAACAAGCCTTATACCATACAATGTGATCTAGAAAATTATTGAGGGTAGCAGGCCCTCCGGGAACATGTCCCCCGGGTGCTGAGATGGTAGGCTCCACAGCAACGAACAGGCGCAGCCATCATCCATAGAAACGGGTGTCCAAAGTGTGCATGAGGTGTAGTAAGTGGCCGTACCAGTGCCAGTGATGAGAAGTGTCTGTAAAAAATGTGTATCTAGTGAATGGAGAGGACCCCCCAATGGGAGATATAAATGTAGTATTAAAAAAAGAGCATACACTATAAAAAAGTGAAGCAAACACATTAGTGAAAAGGGGGAGGCCAAGGAACTCTATGAACAATGTAAAGGTAAAAATTACCCGTGATTGATGTGTATGGTACATCAGTAACGGCACGGTCAAAAATAGGGTGAAGAGAATGAATGTGCCTGGACTAAGTAAGGATGATGGCTGCACAGTCACCACAGCAGAGCGCCCATCGACAACACGTGGGCACGATAGGGGGAAAGGAGGGCAGTGTCCCCATTTAAGAGAGACCACACCAATCACTCCCATGGTTTGCAGGTGGACAAAACGCCGGGCTGGCCAGAGAGTCTAGCGCCGCAAGCACGGCTTGAGTGGCATGACGTTAATGCGCAGTGGGTGTGCATCCACATTCCAGCGAAGACACAAGGTGGAGGGGAGGCCAGCAATGCGCGTCACAGCTCGCAGGTTGGACAGGAAACCCCGAGGGACCCTGCATGGCCAAATCTAAACATTTCCAGCCCTAGCCCGGAAGATCTATATGTGTGTGCATAAAGAAGCTGAACTGGGACCCATAAAAATTAGAACCCCTAGCAAATACTAGGGAAAAGGTAAAAGGAAACAAAAATCAAGAGGCCAAATGCAATGTAGAGAAAAAAAAATAAAAATAGGATTGAGTGTCAATTGGTATGAGTATTATTATATTATAAAATGAACAAACTGCACCCTTCCATCCCTAATTTAGTGTAATCTAGAAACGGGGGTTTTTTATTGGGACTTTATATGAGGCAGTGACAAGGTCACATGCCTCCATCCCTATTTGCATGTATGCAAAAAAGAAGAGGCGAGGCTTTAAATGAAGGATGCTGTGGCTCAAAATATTAGATTTATTGAAAAAGTATATTATGCATATTGCATGTCTATATCGAATATTAGGGTAGACTATACCAAGTATGTAATAATTTCATATAAGGATTTCATATAACTAAAATTCATATATACATACATATGCATATATAAATCGATCATAAAATATACTCCATACAGCACAGAGTTTAGAAAATATGATTAATGTAAAACATTCCATTGCGAGTTTATAAAACATGATGATTGATAAAAAAAGCAGAACATATATTAGCTCTACTCGTTTCATGATTTGACATCACTCTTCAGGAGCAGGTATGTTTTTGTTATCTGTAAATAAATTGCACAAATAACTAATAAGTCTGACATTATTGGAAAAAATTATATATGATAGGTATATTGTACTCACATAATCTCTATAACTCCGGGTTAAATTTATTGAGGGCGGCAGGCCCTCCGGGAACATGTCCCCCGGGAGCTGAGATGGCAGGCTCCACAGCAGTGAACAGGGACAGCAAGCATCCATAGGCATGGGTGTACAAAGTGTGCATAAGGTGTAGAAAATGGCTGGACCAGTGCCAGTGATGACAAGTGTCTGTAAAAAATGTATATATAGTGAATGGAGATGACCCCCTATCCCCTATACCTATCATATATAATTTTTTCCAATAATGTCAGACTTTTTAGTTATTTGTGTACAGATGACAAAAACATACTTGCTCCTGAAGAGTGACGCAAAACCACGAAACGCGTAGAGCTAATATATGTTGTATTTTTTTTATCAAGCAACATGTTTTATAAACTCACAATGGAATGTTTTACATTAATCATGTTTTCTAAATTATGTATTGTATGGAGTATATGTTATGATCGATTTCTATATGCATATATATATATATATATATATATGTATATGAACTTTAGTTATATGAAATTCTTATATGAAATTATTACGTACTTGGTATAGTCTACCCTAATATTCGATATAGACATGCAATATGCATAACATACTTTTTCAATAAATCTTATATTTTGAGCCACAGCATCCTTCATTTAAAGTCCCACCTCTTCTTTCTTTCATACCATACAATGGCAAACTACTGTTTGGTAAGATCTTGGATGATGCAATCAAAAGAGTCATGGGGAGAAAATAAGCTCTTCTCCCTCAGCCTCCCCAAAAGAATCCACCTGGACGACCCAGTCAGTCAACCTACAAATGCTTTCAGAAAGCAAAAGCGGTGGGAGCTTGGCTAACCTCCTATTGGAGAGTCTGGGCGGCGAAAGTTACAGACCACTGGATCCTGGACACTATAAAGAACTGCTACTCAATAGAATTAAAAATGAAAAAATCAAACGTGCGCTAAAGGGAATAATGATAATAATGACAATGGCCAAGGAATACAAATGTTCTTTAACCCACAATATGAGAAGAAGTGTTTGTGCGGCCGGCAGACTGGTCAAGGTGAGACCAAAAAGTATACCCTAAATTAAACTGCAGCACACAAATGGTACAATGTCCACATAGTAAAATCCTTAAAGTGTATCTTGTATTGCTGACGATAGTCACCAGACATCCACCATGTAGACCATCACCTGTGACACCAACACACCAAGCCTCTTACCAGAATCCACCGACCCCCTATTATGGAGGGTCAGTGTCCGCCTTATATGAGCAGTTATACCGAAGGGAAAGATACAGCAGCCACTCTCCCTCTAAGTAGATCCCATATACAGCTCCCGGCAGTGGATGGCAGTCTCAGCTTGTCAAGGATAGTGATCGATGATCAAGAAAAACATATGAACATCCGATAGTGCAGATTGCCAAAGTCAAGTTTAATATAAAAAACAAAATGCACACTCACATTTATGAAGAAAAAACAGCGCGTTCAATCACTAAAACGTTAGGCATCCAGTCTCTAAGATGGCGGCCGCTGGGAAGGCTTCCTGGTCACATGTGGCGAGCGTCGCTAAGCTCCACCAAACGCGTTTCATCATCCAATTGACGTCGTCAGGGGCGTGGCTAGCCAGCGACGTCTTGCCCTATATGTGACCAGGGACCGGATATAGGTTGCGTTCCACGCGCAAGCGTCTCGGAACCAACAAAACTGGAAGTGAACGAACGTTCCCTGCCAAACGGCACAATAGAGGAATAATCTTAGCCAAACATTCACCTCGCGAACTCAATTAAAAAAATATATATACCGCAACTTAATGAGTACATAAAAATATATTAATAAAAGGGGTCAGTAAATAATTAATAAAACCTCAACCTAACTAAAGACCAGGAAGTCAATGCAGCGCCACCTAGTGACTGAAGGCCACATTACATCAAAATCACAGCTATCAACAGATCACTAGATGCCTATGCATTATTAATGAATGCATTGACATCTAGTTCTATATTAAGTCCATGAGGAACAGAAGAGCGCAAGGTATAAATCCAAAATGTTTCTAACCTGGAGATTTCTCTCCTCATGTTGTTCCCCCTCCAGGTGGGTACATATTTGTCTATGGCCAAAATCTTAGTACCCGAAGGGTTCCTCCCATGGTACTTGGCATAGTGCTTGGATACACTATGATTGGGGAAACCCTTACGGATATTGGCCAAATGCTCCTTCACCCTTACCTGAAAGGTGCGTGTGGTACGCCCCACATAGTACAAACCACACGGACAGATCAGTAGATAGACTACATTCTTAGTATTACATGAAATGAATGATTTAATAGAAAAAGTCTTCCCATCATGTGGGGAAAAAAACTGGTACATTTAGACCTGATGCTATTGACACTACACACCCCACACCTCCTGCAGGGATAAAAACCCTTCATGTTCTGAAAGAACATTGTCTTCTTAGATGGAGGATCTATGACATAAGGTGCGACAGTCAATCTAATAGGAGCAGCCCCCTTAAAAAGTACCGTGGGGGCATCTGAAAGTAATGGCGGCAGTACTCTATCATTTTTCAAAATCTCCCAATGCTTGCCCAGTATTCTATTGATCTGCCGGTGCTGATTAGAATAGGTGGTAACATAAGGACAACTAAATTTGTTGTCAATAGGCCTCTGTCTAGGCACCAAGAGCTGCTGCCTATCAAGGGCAACCACCTCCTCATACGCCCGATCAATCACTGCAGACTCATAGCCTTTCTCACTGAACCTCTTTTTCAGAACCAGAGCCTCCTCTTTAAAGGTATCCAGGCTGGTACAGCTCCTGCGGAGGCGGATTAACTGGCCCTTTGGGATAGCCCTCAACCACGCAGGGTGGTGACAGCTACTCCCATCAATGTAGCCATTTCGATCCGTCTCCTTAAAGTAGGTGGAAGTGACAAGTTGTCCATCACCTACCTCAATATTAAGATCTAGGAAATGTATCCTGGTGCTACTAGCCTCATATTCAAGCTTAATCCCCCTGTCATTTTTGTTCAAAGATGTCATAAACGAGTCTAGTGACTGCATGTCTCCCTCCCATAGGAGGAGGACGTCGTCTATATACCTGAGCCAAACCTTTAACTCAGGTCTCCTGCACCGATAGACGACGTCCTCCTCCCATTTAGCCATGAACAAGTTGGTCATACTGGGAGCGTATTTGGCTCCCATGGCCACTCCTCTGGTCTGAAGGTAATAATTACCCCCATACCAGAAGAAATTATGCTTCATGGCGTAATCCAAAAGAGACAGGATGAACTCAACCTGTTTAGATGGCAACGTATGGTCTGTCCTTAGGAATTGCTCCACTGCTTCCATGCCATGAGCATGTGAAATAATGGTGTAAAGGGAGGACACATCGGCAGTGGCCAGAATAGTGCCCTCCCTCCACTCCCCTCAAAAAATGAATAACCTGTGTAGTGTCCCTAAGAAAAGCAGGTGTCTTAATGACCAAAGGTTGAAGATAAGAGTCAATGTACCGACCCACCCTGGAAGTGATGGAATCTATACCACTCACTATGGGCCTCCCAGGGGGGTCGGTCACACTCTTGTGGATCTTTGTCAGATAGTAAATCACAGGCAGCCTCGGGGCCACCGGTACCAAAAAGGACTTCTCCTTTTTGGAAAGGATACCATCCTTGTAACCAGAGTCCACCAACCTAATCAGCTCCCTCTTAAAGACAGTGGTGGGGTTATATGGTAATACACGGTATGTGTCCTTATCAGACAGTAACCTGTCCATCTCCTTTTGATAAGCAGAACGATCAAGGACCACTATACCCCCTCCCTTGTCCGCAGGTCTGACTACGATATAATTTCGCTCCTTCAAGGAACTCAACCCTTTCTCAAATCTGAGATCAGGGTAATTCCTTTTAGGTTTGATAGTATTGATATCTTTAAGAACCAAATCTCTAAATATCGATAATGAAGGAGGTAAGTTTCCAGGCGGATTAAATAATGAGGCGTTGGACAAACCAGAATGCCTAAATTGGTCCTGACTCAGCCCCGAACGAACTGGGTTACTGATGAGGTACCGTTTAATATTCAAACGTCTAATAAGTTTATGAACATCCATGCAGGATTCAAATTTGTTCAAAGGGCGTGGGGGAGCATGCTTCAATCCCCGGTTGAGAACATGCAACTCCTCACTAGAAAGGGGGTGCTGGCTAAGGTTAAAAATGCCTGAACACTCTACATTCTGGGCCTTTTTTGCACGGTTGAGGTTTTATTAATTATTTACTGACCCCTTTTATTAATATATTTTTATGTACTCATTAACCACTTCGGCATCTGACAGCGGCAAAGTGGCTCATTCCCGCAAAACGCCGTCATACGACGGCAGCTGCGGGAACGAGTTTAGTGAGCGCGCACGCGCCGCCGGAGGTGCGCCCGCGCGCTCACTGTGTTCGGGGAGGGCCAGGGAGTGGGTGCGGCGGCTTCGATTGCCGCCGGCTACCCGCGATGGCCCCCCGGAGCGAAGGAGCGGAGGTCCGTGTATGTAAACACGGACCTCCGCTCTGTGTGAGGGGAAAGGGCTGTGGTCACAGCCTTCCTGTACGTGAAGGCTGTGACCACTTCCCTTCCCCAGCTAGGCAAGCCCCCATACAGTTAGAACATGCCCAGGGAACATAGTTAACCCTTAGAGCGCCCCCTGCAGGTTAACCCCTTCACTGCCAATGGCATTTACACAGTAATCAGTGCATTTTTATAGCACTGATCACTGTATAAATGCCAATGGTCCCAAAAAAGTGTCAAAATTGTCCGACATGTCCGCTGAAATATCGCAGTACCGCTAAAAATCGCAGATCGCCGCCATTACTAGTAAAAAATAAAAAAAATAAATAAAAACCCCAAAGATGAATTCTCATCATCCGTAAACACGACCACTTTTGCGCAAACCAATCAATAAACGCCGATTGCAATTTTTTTTATCGCAAATATGAGGAAGAATATAAATCGGCCAAAAACGGTGAAAAAAAATGTTTTTTTATATTTTTTTTTTTGGATTTGTATTTTAGGAAAAAGTAAGAAATTTGGGTTTTTTTGCAAAATTGTTGCTCTTCTTTTGTTTATAGCGGCGATCAGAAATGACGCAGCGGTGATCAAATACCACCAAAAGAAAGCTCTATTTGTGGGAAAAAAAGGAAGCAAATTTCGTTTGGGTACAACGTTGCACGACCGCGCAATTGTCAGTTAAAGCGACGCAGTGCCGAATCGCAAAAAGGGCTCCTGTCCTAAAGCTGGAAATCCTTCCGGGGCTGAAGTGGTTAAGTTGCGGTATATATTTTTTTTTTAATTGAGTTCGGGAGGTGAATGTTTGGCTAAGATTATTCCTCTATTGTGCCGTTTGGCAGGGAATGTTCGCTCACTTCCGGTTTTGTTGGTTCCGAGATGCTCGCGCGTGGAACGCAACCTATATCCGGTCCCTGGTCACATATTGGGTGAGACGTCGCTGGCTAGCCACGCCCCTGACCACGTCAATTGGATGACGAAACGCATTGGGTGGAGCTTAGCGACGCTCGCCACATGTGACCAGGAAGCCTTCCCAGCGGCCTCCATCTTAGAGACTGGATGCCTAACGTTTTAGTGATTGAATGCGCTGTTTTATCTTCATAAATGTGAGTGTGCATTTTGTTTTTTATATTAAACTTGACTTTGGCAATCTGCAATCACTATCCTTGACAAGCTGAGACTGCCATCCACTGCTGGGAGCTGTATATGGGATCTACTTAGAGGGAGAGTGGCTGCTGTATCTTTCCCTTCGGTATAACTGCTCATATAAGGCGGACACTGACCCTCCGTAATAGGGGGTCGGTGGATTCTGGTAAGAGGCTTCGTATGTTGGTGTCACGGGTGATGGTCTACACGGTGGATGTCTGGTGACTATCGTCAGCAATACAAGATACACTTTAAGGATTTTACTATGTGGACATTGTAACATTTGTGCACTGCAGTTTAATTTAAGGTATACGCAATAGAATTCATACACCCTCCAGATTCCTTTGTGAAAACTCAGTGGCCGGAGTGTCCCAAGCAGAGACAGTCCTTGCAGACCTATACAGACAAGCTCTTGTCCAAAGGGGCCATCAAACATGTACCGGCAGAGGAGAGAGGGAGAGATTTCTACTCCCCAATCTTCCTGGTGCCAAAGTCTTCAGGGA
Organism: Glandirana rugosa; assembly: GCA_018402905.1. Taxonomy (NCBI): domain Eukaryota; kingdom Metazoa; phylum Chordata; class Amphibia; order Anura; family Ranidae; genus Glandirana; species Glandirana rugosa. The sequence goes on along the minus strand of BLSH010072866.1, from coordinate 41,051 downwards.
CCTTGAGGCCTGTGTTGGATTTAAGAAGGCTGAACAATTACATCCTCAATAGGTGGTTCAAAATGGAATCCCTTCAGAACATAATGAAGGTGGTCCAGGAGAATGACTGGCTCTTTTCAGTGGACCTTCCTAGGGACCCCAACCTGCATGTCCCTATAAGGAAGCAACATCAGAGGCTTTTGAGGTACACAGTATGGGACCATCATTATCAATTCACATGTCTCCCCTTCGGCATCTGTACCACACCAAGAGTATTCTCACAGATTCTCCTCTCCATCATTTCTATAATTCGCCAGGAAGGAATAAAAATATATCATTATTTAGACGATATCCTCATTCTGGGAGACTCCATTCAACAACTCAGAGAGCAACGAGACCGGGTCCTTCTGACCCTAGACAGTTTTGGTTGGATAATAAACAAACAGAAGAGCCAGCTCCATCCCTCCCAAACAATGGAATACTTGGGAGTAATATTCTCTACTTCCCATGGGTGTATCTCCCAAACAGGAAGATTTATCAACTGCACGAGTGTACCCTAACCACAATGAGGTCTACCATTTCTCTCAGCCGAGGACTGCATGGTCCTGATCGGGATGTTTACCATCACAATTCCAGTAGTCCCATGTGCCAGGTGGCACATTAAGGCATTCCATGAGACTTTCTTGAGCCAATGGGACAGGTTATCCAAGAACCAGAAGATATATATCCCAGGGGGAGTACGTAGCGATCTAGGCTGGTGGACCATACCGGAGAACCTATCCCAGGGGGTACCCTCAATCCGGTGGACTGGACTATCATCACCTCAAACGCCAGCCTCCGGGGTTGGGGGGCCCATTGTCAGGGGAAACAAATCCAAGACCATTGAAACCCATTACACAGACAATCAAACTATTTGGAACTCAAAGCAGCCTTTCTTGCTCTACAGGCCTTTCAGGAAAATCTTCAAGGAGCCCAGTTCAAGATGCTACTAGACAACAAGACCGCAGTAGCTTACCTTGCCCACCGAGGGGGACAAGGAGTCTTACGCTCCTTCACCTTTTGGCAGACATATTTGCCTGGGCAGAGGAGCATCTTCAGTATCTGACTGCAGCATATCTTCCAGGAAGCCAGAATCAACTGGCAGACCAACTGAGCAGACAGTTCGCCAAACACAGCGAATGGTCACTCCAACCGAGGTACCTCCTGACAGTTTTCAGGAAATGGGGAACGCCCACGGTCGACTTGATGGCGACTCCGCAAAATGCTCAGCTTCCCCTGTTTGTGACGAGATACAGTTATGCAGGGGCACTAGCACAGGATGCCTTTTCAATCCGCTGGGCTTTTCTGATGGTGTACATTTTTCCATCAGTCCCGTTATTAATGAACGTTCTATTGAAAATCAGAGCAGAAAAGGTCCACACTGTGTTGGTGGCTCCCCAATGGCCAAGGAGGCCTTAGTTCCCTCTGATCATGTAGATTTTTTCGGCCCCGCCAATCCTATTTCCAGCCAAGAGGGACCTTTTGACCCAGAATCAGTGGCGACACCCCAACCTGACAAAACTAAGCCTAGTGGCATGGCTGCTGAATCAGACCAATTAAGGGCTCAGGGATTTTCCTCACAGGTGGTAGAGATGTTAATGAAGGCCAGGGAGACCTCAACCAACCTCACGTATGAACGGGTTTGGGGAAATTCGCTGAATGCAAGCATTTTTCTCCTGAATCTCCTTCTCAGTCCAACATACTGGACTTCTTGCAGACGGCCTTAGATAAGGGGTTAGCATATAACTCATTCAAAGTACAGGTCTCTGCCCTATTATCTCTCACTGGCCATAGGTGGACTGAAGATCCTCTAATTAGCTGTTTTCTGCAGGCTGCAATTTGCATTAGACCACCGAAGAAGTGTCATATACCTTCCTGGGATCTCGGCTTGGTCCTCAAATCACTCTCGCAACCTCCATTTATACCTCCAGATTCCTTATGATCCCTGACCTTAAAATTGGTGTTTTTGATCACCATAGTCTCGGCAAGAAGAGTTTCAGAATTGGCAGCTCTCTCCTGCAAAGAACCTTACTGTGTGATCTTTCCACAAAAAGCCATTCTCAGACCTGCTCCAAGTCTGAGGCCTTAGGTCGCATTGAGGTTCCATGAGAATTGGTAGGCAATCCTCCCAAGTTTTGATCAATTACCTTCATCTTCATGAACAGAGGATTTCAGCGCACTGGATCTGGTGAGACTACTGACTATCTATCTGAGGAGATCTGCGCCTATGAGGAAGGTGGATAAGCTTTTTTTCCTCCCAGTGCGTGCCAAAAGGGGTGAGGCTGCGACATCAAGAATAATCTCTTCCTGGGTATCAAGAGTCATCACCCTAGCCTACAAGAACCAGGGTCTGGCTCCTCCGGAAGTGGCACATGTTCATTCAATGCAAGGAATGGCAGCCTCCTGGGCAGCATATGCAAAGGTTCCACTAGAGAACATCTGTAGAATGGCCAGTTGGAGTTCATGCACAACCTTTGAGCGCCACTATAGCCTGGATATTCAGGCCACAGCATCTGCAAAATTTTGGACAGCGGTGGTCTCAGCAGCCTTACAAGAAAATATAAAATTTGTTTTTCCTTATTATGCAGCATATCTTGGCTAAGTGTCCTTTGTTTTCCTGCCCTTTATTCTTATTGCCAGGAATATGGAAAATTGTTGCCACATACTTACCGTAATTTTCCTTTCCTGGTGTATCCTTACGTCAGCACAACTTTCCCGCCCTGGTGGCCTGTCACTATCTAGTTAAGAAACACCGGGGGTCAGGAGGATGGGACTATTATTCTAACTATTGGAGGTAGTCCTTGGGGTTACCTACGGAGGATTAACCCATTGTGCGCTGACATGAGGATACGTCAAGAAAGGAAAATTACGGTAAGTATGTGGCAACAATTTTCCATAATATTTCTGTGAATTACTGCAAGTTTAATGCCTTATGTTTCTTTGCATTACTGCAAGTTTAAAGCCATATATTTCATTGTGATACTGTAAGTTTAACGATGTGCATTTAATTTCATTAGTGCAAGTTTTACGCTGTATATTTCAGTGCCTTACTGCAAGTTTAACTCTGTATATTTCATTGTGTTTCTGCAAGTTTAACATCATATAGTTCAAGTTCTTTTTTTTTTTTTTAAGATATATTTTATTGAAGTTTTAAATTCAATACAGAGGTTTGCAAGAGTAGTTCCATTGCATCAACAGAAGTAGAGGATAGTGTGTATATAATACGTAGATACATTGTACGATTTATCATAACTGGGAAAAAAGGAGGGGTAGGAAGAGAAGAAGGGGGGAGGAAAAGAGGGGGGGGGGGACCACTGTGGATAATGAAGAAGATATCATTTGTAGTTGCGGAAACACACATCAATTAAAGAGCATTAACATTAACATAAGGATGCGTATAGACACTGGGTAGCATTGATAGAAACAGACTATTCATAAACAGAGGAGGGAAAGAGACCCAGTTCAATCAAGGGCCACTTGGGCCCTGGGGGGGGAGTAGTAGAGGATTGTGGGAGGAGGTCTAGATTGACCCTTACATTAGTTGCTCCACCCAATTCAGAAGATGTAGACAGGGTTGTGGTTGCGTGGGGGGGGGGGTGGAAGTGTAGCAGGGGTTTTTCACAGGAATTCCTGATGAAGACTCCCCAAGTTCTGTCAAATTTGGTCCTGTTGCCTCCATTCAGAGAGAGGTCTAATAGTTCTTTGTGGTGGAGTCCCAGCAGCTGGGATACCACCATGGATATATTGGGGGGGGTTTGAGGTCCATTGTTGAAGTATGGTACTTCTTGCAACCATAAAGCAGTAGGTGAGCCAATGTCTATGTTTGTTGAGGACGGTTTTATTCCAGGTGCGAGGTTCAGAGGGAGGATGGTCCATGAATCCGAAGATTAGCGGAAGAGGATCTTTGCAAGGGGCATATCCAGAGACTCGGTTGGCTAGATTTTCCACTTGTGACCAGAAGGTTGAGATAGCAGGGCAGTCCCATAGTCTGTGCTTTAGTGATGGTTTGTGGGTGAAGCACCAAGTACATTGAAAAGGTGCTGAGGAGGTCCGGTCTCTTGAGAAAGGCACATATGCCCGGTGGAGAATTTTTAGTTGTTGCTCTCTCCAAAATTCATTCTTTATGAAGGAACTTGTGGTGATGTAGCCTTGGAGGGCAAAGTTTATGTCCCCCTGCGTCGGGAATAGACTTGACCAAGGTGGAGGAGGCTCTTGGGGGCGTGATTTCCCGAGGTTGAGAGATAACTGTTTGTGGAAGCGTTTCAATTTGTCTGGGCATAGGCTAGTGGCAAAACTGATGGCTTGTTGAAAGGGTAGAAAGTGAGATTTCGGGAGGTTGAATGATGCTTGGATTTGGGAGAAAGGGAGGGATCCTCCTGAGATTGGGTCAAATAGTTGGGCCTTAGTTCGCAGACCTTGTTGAGACCAGAAGGTTGTTGTAGCTTGTTGAGTGGACAGGGGACTTTTGGGGTGGCCTCTAAGGGGGAGAGACCTAGAAATGGTTGCCGGAAGGCCCATTTCGTTCCTGATTTCCCTCCATGCGATGTTAGTGTCTCTGATGAGCAGGTTATGCTTCAGGGTAGGTGGCAGTTCTCAAAGTTTGCAATGGAGGAGGGCGTCTAGGCGGTGGGGGGAAACCATTTGGGATTTTAGGTCATGATTTGAGAATCTAGATGCTTCCGATAACCAGTCCAGGCCCACCCTGAGGAGGCATGCCAAGTTGTAATTCGGTATATTGGGGAGGTTGGATCCTCCTAGGTGTTTAGGCAGAAACAATTTGGAAAGGGCTATACGCGGACGTTTCTTCCGCCATAGGAAGGAGGAGAGGGCTTTATTGATTGCCTGAACATCTTTATGGTGCAACAGTAAGGGGATGGTTTGTAAAGGGTAGAGTAGCTTGGGGAAGCTGACCATTTTAAAAAGGTGGCTTCTCCCCAGTAGGGAGAGTGGGAGGTTAGACCAGTTGTGGAGTTCGCCCACGATCCGTGTAACCACTGAAGGGATATTTAAGTTGTAAATAGAGCAGGGGGATTTCCCGATTTTGATACCCAGATATATAATATGGGAGGTAGCAACGTGGAAGGCTGAATCAATTGCCCATTGGGGTGTCCTGGCGTGAAAAAGGGGGAGAATTTCGCTTTTGTTGAAATTTATTTTGAGGCCCGCATACTTTTGAAAGTTGGTGAAGATGTCCTGTATTAGTGGGACATCATGTTGTGGGTTGGCAGAGAATATTAAGATGTCGTAGAAGAGAGCCGCACGAACTTCGTTGGTGCCGATTTTGATCCCGTGTAGTTTGGGGTGGTCTAGCAAGTGCTTAGAGAGAGGTTCAATGGCCAAATTGAATAATAAGGGGGATAATGGGCATCCCTGTCGGGTGCCCTTGTGGAGAGGGATTTTGTTGGAGCTGGTACCAGCCGCGATAACGTTGGAATACGGGGCTGAGTACATTGCTGTTATGAGGTGAAGAAAAGGGCCACAGAATCCGAATTTGTGTAGGACTAGGTTTAGCCAGCGGAAGCTCACATTATCAAACGCTTTTTCTGCGTCTAACGAGATTATGGCGCATTCATTAGGAGACTTGGATTTTGCGAATTCTAATACGGCCAGAACCTTGCGGATGTTGGAAGTCGCTGAGCGACCCATTGTGAACCCCGCTTGTGCCGGGTGGATCAAAGTGGGCATGATTATTGCGAGTCTTCTGGCTATAATTTTAGAAAGAATCTTGCTGTCGAGGTTTAACAGGGAAATGGGACGATAAGATCCGGGGTCGGTCGGGTCTTTACCTAGTTTGGGGATTATTTTGATAAATGCTTGGAAGCCAGAGGGGGGTATTGCCCACCTTCAAGAATCCGTTGGAAGAGGGGGAGCAGGGATGGGGCAATAGTGGAAATATTGTGCTTGTAGAACTCGGCCGTATAACCATCTGGGCCCGGGGCTTTGTTATGGGATAATGAGGCTACCACCTGCTTGATTTCCTCCATAGAGATTGGGGCATTTAAAGAGTCTAGTTGGGCTTGGGTGACTTGGGGGAGGTTAAGATGTTTGAGGAAGGCTTGTGCCGCCTCCTCATCAATTGGGTCTTTCCCGTACAGTTTAGTGTAGAAGGATTCAAGAATACTATTGATGTCTTTGGGGTTGGAGGAAAGAGAGCCGTCGGGGTGTTTAAGCTCGTGAATAGTGGTGGGTGCATGTTTTCCCTTGCATAGACGAGACAATAGCCTGCCGGCTTTGTTTCCATACTTGTGGAATTGTAAATCCAGGTATGCTTGATTATGCCGTTCCTGGGCAAAGGCCCAGTGATCAAATTGGCTTTTTGCCGTTAGCCATCTTTGCCTGTTCTCGGGTGAATTTTGGTCGTTGAGAGCAGCTTGGGCTTCTCAAAGGGTTTTACTGGCCAGCTTATGGTTGGCGTTCAATTTCCTTTTGAAAGCGGTGCTAAAAGCAATTATCTGGCCACGAAGAACGGCTTTGCCTGCTTCCCAAAAGAGATTAGGATCAGTGGCATGTTCTGCGTTTGCGTCAGTATATTCCTCCCAAGATTTTTTGATTAGAGAGGTCAGTTCTGGATTGTGGGCCAGGTTTGCTGGGAAGCGCCAGGTTCTAAAGGAATTAGGGGCATCAAGCCCTGTTAGGACTAGCGATATTGGGGAGTGGTCAGAGATAACAGTGTCCAGGATCTGGGGATCAGAAACGTTTTGGAGGATGGAGGATGAGCATAGAAAATTGTCTATCTGGGACAAGCTGTGGTGGGGATGAGAGTAGAAGGTGTATTGTTTGCCAAGGGGATTAGTCTGCCTCCATATGTCAGTTAATTAAAGGGCTTCTGCAAAGAGGTGTAGGGGAGTGGGTTGGGGGTCTCTGGGAGGGATGCGAGATTTCTGAAAGCCTGCTTCCCTCTCTTCTTGGATGTTCATAACTGTATTAAAGTCTCTACCTATGATGGTTGGGAGATGTAGGTAAGGGGCTAGACGTGTCGTGAGATTCTGGAAGAAGTTGTTGGAGGGAGAGTTGGGGGCATAAACATTTGCCAGTATGAGCTCTTTAGATTTAATTTTGAGTTTTAAGATGAGAATTCTGCCTTCCTCGTCTCTATCTTCCGATAGTAGCTCACATTGGACCTTCTTGTGGATGAGTAAGATCACCCCTGCTTTGTTTTTGGGCGAGGGCGAGCCAAAAGTTTGGCCTACCCATAGTTTATTCAAACGATAATAATCAGTTGTCGTGAGGTGTGTCTCTTGGAGAAAGGCTATATCGGCCTTCAGACGTTGGAGGTGGCGTAGGATTGCCATCCTTTTGTTTGGGGACTTGAGCCCCTTAACATTCCACGAGACAACCTTCAGGGTGGGTGGAGTCGGGGTGGGATAATGTGATCAGTTCCAATGTAGTTAGAGGAGGGTAAGGGTGGCCGTATTGAGAAATGATGGAGAGTAGGTGATGGAACTGGGGGATTGGCGTGCCAGCTCAGGTTGGGCGTGCAGCGGGTCAGAATATTTCCATAGTGGGTTGAGTGGTCGTAAGGGAAAGATACAACTATAAAACAAAAACACAACAGCGTAGACTTCACCTTTTTCCTCATGAGGAAACCTTCCACGGGAGCAGCGTTACCAGAGATGCTCAGGTGTTACCGAGATCATGGGGGGATATGTTAGATGATTTCGCCTCCTCCCGAAGATCTTCGGCAAGACTGTGTGGATAGATAAAGGCATGGGGAGAAACAGAGACCTTAACATTACTAAATAGTTGTGGACATATCTCCGTGGAGACAAGTGTCCCACATAACAACAGTTTCACCTTTTGGATTTGAACATGTAGAGAGCCTTGAGATGGAAACTTAAAGGGGATAGAGAGCGTCCGTTTGGGGAAGATGATTCAGGAGCGGTCTTCTCGAGCTGGTTTGTTTGCGTATCGTGGTCGCTTTGGAGATTCTTTCCTAGGGCTCCGTAGGTCCCGGTGTCCTGGGGATGTTGCAGTGGAAGTTGGAGGATAGGTGTCCATCGGAATTTGTAGATGGGCCTGGACGAAGTTGGCTGCTTCCTCGGGGTGGTTGAACACTTTGGCACTTTCAGAAGGGTCAGTGAACCTCAAGGAGGCCGGGTAGGAGAGTGTAAATTTGATTCCTTTCTGGTACAGGGCTGCGCATATCGGTTGAAAGGCTTTGCGTCAACGAGATGTTTCTTGCGAGTAATCCGCGAAGATTAGGAGTTTGTGTCCCTCATATTGCAGAGACTTTGCGTTCCTGAAGGATCTGATGATTGCCAACCTATCTGTGTAATTAAGATAGCGCACAATGACTTGGCGAGGAGATCGACAATCATTTGAGGGTGCTCCCATGCGATGCGCTCTTTCCACCGTGCATGGTTTGCTGATCCCTAGCGTTTGAGGCAGGCGGGTCTCGCATAGATCGTGTAGAGATGCAGCTTCAAGTTTAACGCCCTGTATTTGTGTGTTACTGCAAGTTTAATGCCGTATTTTTCTGTGCGTTACTGCAAGTTTAACACTACATATTTCTGTGCATTACAGCAAGTTTAACACCATATATTTCATTGTGTTACTGCAAGTTAAATGCCATATATTTCATTGTGTTTCTGTAAGTTTAACACCATATAGTTCTGTGTGTTACTGCAAGTTTAACGCCATATAGTTCTGTGCATTACTGCAAGTTTAACGCTGTATATTTCATTGCGTTATTGCAAGTGTAACGCCACATATTTCTGTACATTGCTGCAAGTTTAACGCCATATCGTTCTGTGCATTACTGCAAGTTTAACGCCGCATATTTCTGTGCATTACTGAAAGTTTAACGCCATATATTTCTGTGCATTACTGCAAGTTTAAGGCAGTATATTTCATTGCATTACTGCAAGTTTAGCATCCTATATTTGTGTGTTACTGCAAGTTTAACGCCATATTTTTCTGTGCATTACTGCAAGTTTAACACCACATCTTTCTATGCATTACTGCAAGTTTAACGCCATATATTTAATTGCGTTACTGCCAATTAAATGCCATATATTTCATTGCATTACCGCAAGTTTAATGCCACATATTTCTGTGCGTTACTGCAAGTTTAACTCCCTATATTTCATTGCCTTACTGAAGGTTAAATGCCATATATATGCCAGGGTACTGGGTGTTAACCTTGACTCTGACCTCTCCTTCAGCCCCCAAATCCAACCACTGGCTAAATCTCCATAATTTAACCGTTCCTGACTAATGACACCACAAAGCAACTTATTCACTCCTTGGTTATTTCCCGCCTCGACTACTGCAACTCTCTCCTTAATGGCCTACCCTTTCACAGGCTATCCCCCTTCAGTCTATCATGAATGCTTCTGCTAGACTCATACATCTCACTAACTGATCCATAACTGCTGCCCCTCTCTGCCAATCCCTTCACTGGCTTCCACTACACCACCCTATAAAATTCAAAATACTAACCATAACATACAAGGCCATCCACAACATCACCCCCAGCTATATCTCTAACCTCATCTGCAGATATCACCCAAATCGTCCCCTCTGCTCCTCCCAGGACCTCCTACTTTCTATCTCCCTAGTTACTTCCTCCCATGCTCACCTCCAAGACTTCACTAGAGCCTCTCCGATCCTCTAGAACTCCCTGCCTTGGTATGTATAATCAGCCCCAACTCTGTCCACCTTAAGGAGATCCCTGAAAACTCATCTATGCAGGGAAGCCTATCCCACACCCACCTGTAGCTGAGCCACCCCCATCAAATCATCCCCGCAGCTATTACCTTTTGTACCACTTCCCCCCTCCCTTTAGAATGTAAGCTCCACGTTGGGGGCCCTCCTGTCCCTTCTGTATTGAATTGTTTTGTAATTGTGCTGTCCTCCCTCTACATTGTAAAGCGCTGCACAAACTGTTGGCACTATATAAATCGTGTATAATAATAATAATAATAATATATTTCATTGTGTTACTGCAAGTTTAATGCCATATAGTTGTGTGCGTTACAGCAAGTTTAACGCTGTACATTTCATTTCATTACTGCAAGTTTAACTCCATATGTTTCTGTGCGTTATTGCCCATTTAATGCAGTATATTCAGGTCAGGGATAAAGTTGTGGAGAAGTTTAAAGCAGGATTAGGTTATAAAAAAATCTCAACCTTTGAACATCTCACAGAGCACTGTTCAATCCATCATCTGAATATGGAAAGAGTATGGCACAACTGCAATCCTACCAAGACATGGTCTTCCACCTAAACGTACAGGCCAGGCAAGGAAAGCATTAATCAGAGAAGCAGCCAAGAGGCTCATGGTAACTCTGGAGGAGCTGCAGAGATCCAAAGCTACAGTTTAGGAACCCCTGACAATTTCCATGATTGTCATTTATAAATATTTGGGTGTTTGGATCAGCAATTTCATTTTGATCTATCAAATAACTAAAGGACACAGCAATATTTCAGTAGTGAAATGAGGTTTATTGGATTAACAGAAAATGCGCAACATGCATCAAAACAAAATGAGGCAGGTGCCTAAATATGGGCACCCCAACAGAAAAATCACATCAATATTTAGTAGAGCCTCCTTTAGCAGAAATAACAGCCTCTAGACTGTTCCTATAGGCTGTAATGAGTGTCTGGATTCTGGATGAATGTATTTTGGACCATTCCTCCTTACAAAACATCTCCAGTTCAGTTAGGTTTGATGGTTTCCGAGCATGGACAGCCCGCTTTTAAATCACCCCACAGATGTTCAATGATATTCAGGTCTGGGGACTGGGATGGCCATTCCAGAACATTGTACTTGTTCCTCTGCATAAATGCCCGAGTAGATTTTGAGCAGTGTTTTGGGTCATTGTCTTGTTGAAATATCCAGTCCCAGCGTAACTTCAACTTTGTGAATGATTCCTCAACATTATTCTCAAGAATCTGCTGATATTGAGTGGAATCCATGTGACCCTCAACTCAACCAGATTCCCAGTACCGACACTGGCCACACAGCCCCACAGCATGATGCAACCTCCGCCACATTTTACTGTGGGTAGCAAGTGTTTTTCTTGGAACGCTGTGTTCTTTTGCCGCCATGCATAACGCCCCTTGCTATGACCAAATGACTCAATCTTTGTCCAAATGTGCATTTGCATACCTCAAGTGACTCTGTTTGTGGTGTGTGTGCAGAAAAGGCTTCTTTCACATCACTCTCCTGTACAGCTTCTCCCTGTGCAAAGTGTGCTGAATGATGCATAGTGACACCATCTGCAGCAAGTTGATGTTGTAGGTCTTTGGAGGTGGTCCGTGGACTGTTTTTGACCATTCTCACCATCCTTCGCATTTGCCTCCAATCCAATATTTTATGTGGCCTGCCACTTCTGGCCTTAACAAGAACTGTGCCTGTGGTCTTCCATTTTCTCACTATGTTGCTCACAGTGGACACTGACAGCTTATATCTCTGTGATAACTTTTTGTAACCTTCCCCTAAACCATAATGTAGAATAATCTTTCAAAGTCAAAGAGAACAACAACTTGCAACCTTAAATACCTTTTCTTGTGATTGGATGCACCTGTCTATGAAGTTCAAGGTTTAAAGAGTTCACAAAACCAATTGTGTGTACCAATTAATCAGTGCTAAGTAGATGCAGGTATTCAAATCAACAAAATGACAAGGGTGCCCAAATGTATGCACCTGTCTAATTTAGGTTTGATGCATATTGCACATTTTCTGTTAATCCAATAAACCTCATTTCATTACTGAAATATTACTGTGTCCTTCAGTTATTTGATAGATAAAAATGAAATTGCTGATCCAAACACCCAAATATTTATAAATGACAATCATAGAAATTGTCAGGGGTTCCTAAACTTTTGCATACAACTGTATGGAGTTGAATTTGTCCAAATCTGGCTGTTGTGGAAGAGTGGCAAAAAGAAAGCCATTGTTGAAAGAAAGCCATAAGAAGTCTTGTTTGCAGCTTGCGAGAAGCCATGTGAAGCAAACAGTAAACATGTGGAAGAAGGTGCTCTGGTCAGATGAGCCAAAATGTAACTTTTTGGCTTAAAAGCAAAACTCTGTGTGGTTGAAAACACACCTTCCCCACCGTGAAACATGGTGGTGGCAGCATCATGTTGTGGGAATGTGTTTCTTCAGCAGGGACAGGGAAGCTGGTCAGAGTTGATGGGAAGATGGATGGAGCCAAATACAGGGCAATCTTAGCTTAAAACCTTGAGACTGGGGCAGAGGTTCACCTTCCAACAGGACAACAACCCTAAACATACAGCCAAAGCTACAATGGAATGGTTTAGATCAAAGCATATTCATGTGTTAGAATGGGCCAAAGTCCAATCCTAAATGCAACTGAGAATCTGTGGCAAGACTTGAAAATTGCTATTCACAGGCACTCTCCACCCGATCTGACAGAGCTTGAGCTATTTTGCAAAGAAGAATGGGCAAAAATGTCACTCTCTAGATGTGCAAAGCTGGTAGAGACATCCCCAAAAAGACTTGCAGCTGTAATTGCAGAGAAAGATGGATCTATGGAGTATTGACTTTGAAAACTATTTATCATTTTCCCTCCACTTCACAATTATGTGCCACTTTGTGTTGGTCTATCACTTAACATCCCAATAAAATACATTTACATTTTTGGTTGTAACGCGACAAAATGTGGGAAAGTTCAAGGGGTATGAATACTTTTTCAAGGCACTGTATTTTTTTCACAGCACACTGGGTAACTGTGTTTGCAACTCAGAAGGATGCAGGACAGGAATCAGTGCTGCAGCTTGTTGTGTCCCCATGTCTCCATACAGCTAGTGATGATGCAAGATTTGTCAGCTCTACCTCCTCCTCCTCCATGTCCTCCTCTGCTGAATTGTCCTATGAACCTCAAGTACCCCTTAAGCATTCAAGGGGTTATTAAATGAGTCAGGCTAAAAGGTGCCATGCAGTGCTTTAGCTAGTGTGTCTAGTGCAAAAGAACCACACCAGAGCAGAGATTCTTGCAGCTCTGCAGGGACAGGCCCAGAGGTGGTTCATGCCACGCCAGCTGGAGCCAGAAATGGTGGTGTGTGATAATGGCACAAACCTGCTGTCTGCCCTTAGACAGAGAAAGTTGACACATGTGCCATGCCTAGCACATGTCCTCAATTTGGTGGTGCAACATTTCCTAAATAGGTACCCAGGGCTGGAAGATCTGCTAAAGCAGGCCAGAAGAGTCTGTAGCAATTACAGGCGATCATACACAGCAAGTGCTTGGTTAGCTGAAATTCAGCAGGAATTACACCTGCCCGTAAACAGCCTCATTTGTGACATGCCCACAAGGTGGAACTCTATTTTGTAAATGCTGTGTGAGCATGGCACAATGACAAGCTCAAGCCAATGGCTACTCATAAAGGATGCATGCACTGTACTGTCACAATTTGAGGAGGCCACAAGGATGGTGAGCTGTGACAATGCATGTGTCAATGACTCGTTTCCTGTTGTGTTGCTGCTGGAGCAGACTCTGTGTGGAATTATGGACAGGGCACTTGAGGCAGAGCAGCGAGAGGCAGAGGAAGACTTCCTTTCCTCTCAAGGCCCACTTTATGCAGACACCATTGTTCCTACACCACAAAACACACAAGAGGAAAGAGAGGAGGAGGATTCTGGCAGTTTGAGGCACTAAAGCAGTGAAAGACATTCGTCAAACAGTAAGAGATGGTTTTCCATCCCCAGAACCTTTGGGAGTAGAACGTGGCTGGAAGGAGGCAGTTCCAGATACTATAATCCTGAGTGACCCCAAGGAGTCTGCTTCTCATGCCTCCGCAAATTTGAGATGGATGGGCTCCCTCATGCTGCAAAGCCTGTGAAAGGACCCAAGAATACATGATGTAAAGGAGAAGGATCACTATTGGTTGGCAACTCTCCTTGACCACCATTACAAGGGGAAAGTCGCAGTACTCATCCCATCCCCGCAGAGAGTGCAGAAGATGAAATCTCTTGAGGACACCTTAAAGAGGAGTTTATCAAGTGCTTCTCCCAACTCTGGCAGATTACAGTGTCATGGAAAACATAGTTTGGAGGCTTCCGTTGGTCAAGAGAGGAGCGGTGGAGAAGTCAGCCGTCTAAGTGATGCATTTCTCAATTTTTTTGGTCCTTGCCACTCAGGGCTGTCAGCTTCCACATCCCATCGGCATTGTCTACATCACATGGCGGGCGATTATCTAGGGGAGAAAACAGAGATGGAGAGCTTTCCAGTTGACAATCCACTGGGTTACTGGGTCATGAGAACAGATCACTGGCCAGAACTTGCCCAGTATGCAATTGAGCTGATGGGCTGCCCTGCATCCAGTGTGCTTTCCAAATGGGCATTCAGTGCTGCTAGAGGTTTTGTTACTGGTAGTAGAATGTGTCTGTCCACAGACTCCGTGGAACATCTGACATTTATCAAAATGAATCAGTCCTGGATTACCAGCAGCTATGAAGCCCTTGATGCCGATGTCGCTGATTAAGTGTTTTTGGGATGTGGAATCTCTGCAGGACTCCCAAACTGCCTGGCATTGTGGGTGTTGATTTCAACTGGAATAATATTTTTGGTGTAGGTTTCATGGGCACAATTAACACCCAAAGACCAATTTTTCCACACCACTTTGATAGGTGCATATCATTACAATTTTTGACAGCAAGGCCAATTCTTGCTTTCATCAAGAGTATCTCAGTAGGGTTACGGCGTGAAGGTGCCACCGACACCCAAAGACCATTTTTTTTGTATTTGTTTGACAAGTGCATATCATTGCAATTTTTGACAGCAAGGCCAATTCTTGCTGTCAAGAATACCTCTATAGGGTTACAGTGTGAAGGCGCCACCGACACCCAAAGACCAATTTTTCCGCATCTGTTTGATAGGTGCATATATCATTGCAATTTTTGACAGCAAGGCCAATTCTTGCTTTCATTAAGAGCACCTCTATAGGGTTATGGTGTGAAGGTGCCACCGACACCCAAAGCCCAATTTTTCCACACCCTTTACTTCTATCCAAAGTCTGTGAAAGAGACACCATAATTTATCCAAAAAAATCTTTAATTTTGTTCCTAGTGCGCTATATTGTGGCCTTTTCATACAGACTGGCTCCCCAAGCTGTTGCTTACAAAATAAAGAAAGCTTGCAGTGAAAATGTCATTTTTTGGCTTTATAAATGCAATTATTTCTGCAGCTTCTATACACAGTACAGATGTGCCACTTTACAGGTAGACTAAGGGGACCCCCCCCCCCTCCCAGGCATTATATTGAAAGGAAATTTTCATTTTTATGCTTTGACTTTAAGCATCAATAAATCACTGCCCACTCTTCTTTACAGATCTTCTCTAAATCCTTAAGGTTTCTTGGCTGTCGCATGGCAACTCAAAGTTTCAGCTCTCTCCATAAATGTTCTATAGGATTAAGGTTTGGAGACTGGCTTGGTCTCTCCATGATCTTAATGTGCTTTTTCTTTAGCCACTCATTTGTTGCCTTGGCAGTATGTTTTGGGTCAATGTCATGCTGGAAGACCCATCCACATCCCATCTTCAGTGTTCTGGCTGAGGGAAGAATGTTTTCATCCAAGAATTTACAATACATGGCCCTGTCTGTTGGCCCATCAATGCTGCAAATTTGGTCTGTACCTTTAGCAGAGAAACCACCTTAAAGCATAATGTTGTAACCTGCATGCTTGACTTTAGGGATGGTGTTCTTAGGGTCATAGTCAGCATTTTTCTTCAAACACAGTGAGTCGAGTTAATGCCAAAGAGCTAAATTTTGGTCTCATCTGACCAGAGCACTTTCTCCCAATCCTTTTCTAAATCATTTAGATGTTCATTGGCAAACTTCACATGGGCCTGTACATGTGCCTTCTTGAGGAGGGGAACCTTGCAGGCGCTGCAGGATGTTGCCAATGGTTTGTCTGGTGACTGTTGTCTCAACTGCCCTGAGGTAATTTACAAGCTCCTCCTGAGTAGTTCTGGGCTGATCCCTCACTTTTCTCATGATCATCCTTACCTCATGAGGCGAAATCCTGCATGGAGCTCCAGACCGGAGTGATTTATGGTTATTTTGTATTTCCTCCATTTGCGATTAATCAATCCAACAGTTGTCTCCAGTTTGTCTACTTCTCACCAAGCTTCTTGCTGATGGTCTTGTAGCCCATTCCAGCCTTGTGCAGGTTTCCAATCTTGTTCCTGACCTACTTTGACAGCTCTTTGGTCTTACCCATGATGATGAGGTTTGAATGGAAGAAAGAAATTCTGTGGATAGGTGTCTTTTTTACACATAAAGAGTTGTCATTAGGAGCACCTTCTTAAAATGACAGGATTTGTGTACCACATGAGCACATACTGTAGCCAGTCTGTGGGAGCCAGAATTATTGTTGGTTGGTGAGGGAACAAATACTTATTTTACTCACTGAACTGCAACTCAATTTATAACATAAATCGTTGTATTGTATAATGTGTTTTTTTTCTGGATTTTCGGTTGATATTCTGTCTCTATCATTTAAAATACACATATGATAGGAATTATAGACCCTTCATGTCTTTGTAAGTGGGCAAACTTACAAAATCTGCAGGAGATCAAATAATAATTTTCCCCACTGTATATAAGTGACTAGTGCTAACCTCTGGTTATGTCCTCTATTCGCTATACCTATATTAAGGTCTAACCCCGTGCCTTCATTTGTATGGGTTTTCTGTTCTGTTCTATTTGCTAGTAACTATGCTTATATACAAGCCTTAAAGAGGAAGTAAACCCTGATGGATTTTACTTCCTCTTCGTTGCTCTGCATTACCCTGCAATGTAAAAGCATAAAAGGCTAGTATGCTTTGCATACTAGCCTATTATGTGACACTTGCCTGCATTGGAAGGCCGCGCTGTCCCCTCAGTAGGAAGCGTCTATCTTCGCTCCAATTCCTTCCGGGGGCTGTGGACTCTGGCTCTATGATTTGTCAGAGCCATATGATGTCACTTCCGTGCATGCACACGGGAGCCACCAATTGTGGTACGATGTCAGTGAATGAACGGCACGGAGGCAGTTTCTTCACTGCGCATGCTCCTGATGACGTCGTCACATGGAAGTACACTACATATCTCCTAAACTGTGCAGGTTTAGGAGATATGCAGGAAACCTTCAGTGGTATTTAGTCCCAGCTGGGTTTTTTATTTTTTGCGATATAAGCAAAAAAAGAGTGAAAATGTTGAAAAAAAAAAACACTCTTTTTTAGTTTCTACTGTAAAATTTTGCAAAAAAGTAATTTTTCTTCATAAATTTGGGCCAAAATGTATACTGCTACATATCTTTGGTAAAAATAACTCACATTCGTGGATATTATTTAGTCTGAAAGTTATAGAGTCTACAAGCTATGGTGCAAATCACTGAAAATTGATCATACCTGATCACACCTGATGTACTAATTTCTTGAGACCCTAACAAATCAGGACAGTACAAATACCCCACAAATGACCCCTTTTTTTAGACATTCCAAGGTATTTAGTAAGAGGCATGGTACGTTTTTTCACGGTTTAATTTTTTTCCCACAATTCTTTCCAAAATTAATATTTTTTTTTCACAAAATTGTCAATGTACCAGGTTATTTTTCTCGTATGGCATATACATACCACAAATTACACCCCAAAACACATTCTACTACTGCTCCTGAATATGGTGATACAACATGTGTGGGACCTTTTCACATCCTGGCCACAAAGAGAGGCCCAACGTGCAGGGAGCACTATCAAGTGTTCTAGGAGCAGAAATTACACATCTCACTTGTTGACTACCTATTACAATTTTGAAGGCCCTGGAGCACCAGTACAATGGAATTGCCCACAAAATGACCCCATTTTGGAAAGCTAACACCCCAATGTATAATCTATGAGGCATAATGAGTCTTTTGAAAGGCTCATTTTTTTCAGAAGTGTTTGGAAAATGTGGGAAAAAAAATGAAAACACTTTTTTTTACACAAAGTTGTCCATAAGATATTTCTATCACGTAGCATGTACATAGCAAAAATGACACCCCAAAATACATTCTGCTACACCTCCCGAGTATGGTGATACCACATGTGTGAGACTTTTACACAGCCTGGCCACATACAGAGGCCCAACATTGAAGTAGCACAGTCAGCCATTTTAGAAGAATAAATTACACATCTCGTTTCTCAACCACCTATTACATTTTTGAAGGTTCTGGAGCACCAGGAAAATGGAGTAACCCACAAAATTACCCCATTTTGGAAAGCAAATACCCCAATGTATAATCTATGTGGCATAATGAATGGTTCATTTTTTTTCCGGAACTTTTTGCAAAATGTAGAAAAAAAATGAAAATGCATTTTTTTACACAAAGTTGTCCATTTATAAGATATTTCCAAAACACAGCATGTACATAGCAAACATGACACCGCAAAATACAATCTGCTGCTCCTCTTGAGTATAGTGATACCACATGTGTGAGACTTTTACACAGCCCGGCCACATACAGAGGCCCAACATCCAAGTAGCACCTCCAGGCATTCTAGGAGCATAAATTACACATATACCTTTCTGACTACCGATCACATTTTTGAAGGCCCTTCATATTTCTAACACATAGTATGTACATACCAAATAATAAAAGGTTACCTGTGGTTTTAGTAGTGCAGTGGTCCACAGAGGAGAGCATCGGTCCAGGCAGCAGGCAGGAATGTGGTCAGCGACAGCAAAATCGATCGTCCAGGCAGCAGGCAGGAATACTGTCCATAGTTAGTATAGGCAGAGATACTGTCAGCACAGCCAAAACACTGGTCCAGGTAGCAGGAAGAGATGTCTAGCCATAAATACTGTCCATAGTCAGTAGAGGAAGCAGACAGAGATATGGTTAACCCAGCCAAAGTATTGGTTCAGGCAGCAGGAAGAAACATGGTCCATAAAGTCCTGGGTCATTACAGGCAACGATATGGTCAGCACAGCCAAATTATTGGTCCAGGCAGCAAAAAGAAACATGGTCCATAAAGTCATGGGTCATTACAAGCAGTGATAAGGTCAGCACAGCCAAGGTGTTGGTCCAGGCAGCAGGAAGAAACATGGTCCATAAAGTCCAGGGGCATTACAGAGCCTGAAGGGCATGACGAGGTACTCGTAGTGGCCAAATCGAGTCTGGAAGGACGTTTTCCACTAGTCCCCTTCCCGTATGTGTATGAGGTTATAGGCTCCGCGAAGGTCCAGATTGATGAATACGGTGGCGGAGCTCAGTCTCTGGAAGCAGTGGCAGAGGGTGCTGATTTTTGATGGTGATCCTGTTAAGATATCAGTAATTGATACAAGGCCTGAGGGAGTGGTCTTTTTTCTCGACGAAGAATATCCCCGCTCCTGTAGGAGAGGTGGAGGGTCTAATGAAACCCTTCTCTAGGTTCTCATTGAGATAAGCCTGGAGGGCTGCCAATCCCACTTCAAAAAGAGGAAAAATTCCAGGGCTGGACTTGTAATTCCAATACTTGTACTGGGCTTCTCTTCCTGGGGTCTGGCGCTGCTGGTGGTGGGCAGGTCTTTGGATCTTAGTCCTGAACTTCTTATTCTTCTGGGGGGGGCAGTTTCCTCCAATGAATCAGACTCTGATCCACTGCCCTCTACTGGCTCATATTCCGAGCCAAAATTGTATCATGAGTAGAGTTGAGCGACTGAACTTGGGGTGTCCGGGACCCGGACCCGAACCCGGACTTTTCAAAAAAAGTCCGGGTTCGGGTCCGGGGTTCTGGTAATTTTAATGAAAGTTCTGAAAATTGCTGTAAAAAAGTCCAGGAAGGTCCTAGATGTCTGCAAAATGAAGGACAATGTGGGTAAGGGTGGGACAAGTGCCCTACTAAGAAATGGGGACAGGGAAATAACTTTAAATATTTAAAAAAAAATAAAAACATAAAAAAAGCAAAAATGGAGGTGAATGTGGATCATCTTCAAACTGGGTCTGAAAAGTATTAATTAACGGTAAAAGCCATATAACTGTTCTAAAATCATCTTCAAACTGTGTCAAAAAAGTATAAATAAGCCGGGAGAACCCATATCACTGTTCTGCAAACATCTGGAAGCTGTGTGTGTCACTTTAAATGAAACCGGGAGAAACCATACTACTGTTCTGCAAACATCTATAAAGTCTGTGTGTCACTTTAAATATAACACAGACTTTACAGATGTTTGCAGAACAGATGTTCAGTTATTCCCGGCAATATTTAAAGTGACACACAGACTTTACAGATGTTTGCAGAACAGATGTTCAGTTATTCCCGGCTATATTTAAAGTGACACACAGACGTTACAGATGTTTGCAGAACAGATGTTCAGTTATTCCCGGTAGTATTTAAAGTGACACACAGACTTTACAGATGTTTGCAGAACAGTAGTTCAGTTAGTCCCGGTTATATTTAAAGTGACACACAGACTTTACAGATGTTTGCAGAACAGTAGTTCAGTTAGTTCCGGTTATGTTTAAAGTGACACACAGACTTTACAGATGTTTGCAGAGCAGTAGTATGGTTTCTCACGGTTTTATTTAAAGTGACACACACAGCTTCCAGATGTTTGCAGAACAGTGATATGGGTTCTCCCGGCTTATTTATACTTTTTTGACACAGTTTGAAGATGATTTTAGAACAGTTATATGGCTTCTACCGTTAATTAATACTTTTCAGATCCAGTTTGAAGATGATCCCCATTCACCTCCATTTTTGCTTTTTTTATGTTTTTATTTTTTTAAAAATATTTAAAGTTATTTCCCTGTCCCCATTTCTTTGTAGGTCACTTGTCCTACCCTTACCCCCATTTCCTTCCTTTTGCAGACCTCTAGGACTTTCCAGCCATACAGCCATTTTTGTGCCTAAAAGTTTGCGTCCCCATTGATTTCAATGGGGTTCGGGGTCCGGGACAAAGTTCGGGTTCTGTCCGGACCCGAACCCGGACTTTGTCCCGAAGTTCGGCCGAGCCAGCAGAACCCAGACTTCTAGAAGTTCGCTCAACTCTAATCATGAGAGCTCCCCGCTGCTCTCATCATCCGACATGGCAAGTATTTCATATGCCACCTCAGGGGTATATACTCTCTGAGACATGGTGGGCCTGGGTGACTGTACTTATGGGTGGTGGTACTGGTGGCAGGCCTGTGTTAAGGGGTACTGGTGGCTGGCCTGTGTGGTGGTACAAGTGGCGGGTCTGTGTGGCGGTACTGGTGGCGGTACTGGGCGGACCTGTGTTTAGTGGTGGCTGGTCTATGTGGCAGTACTGATGGTGGTACAAGGGGCGGTACTGGTTGCGGACCTGTGTTTAGTAGTGGCTGGCCTGTGTGGTGGTACAAATGGCAGGCTTTGTGGCGGTACCGGGGTACCGGTGGCGGTACTGGTGGTGGACCTTTGTTTAGCAGTGGCTTGCCTATGTGGCGGTACCAATGGTGGTACAAGTGGTGGGCTGTGTGGCGGTCCGGTGGCAGACCTTTGTTTAGCGGTAGCTGGCCTGTGTGGCGGTACCAATGACACTACAAGTGGTGTGGTGGTAATGGTACTGGTGGCGGGCCTGTGTTTAGCAGTACCAATGGCGGCACTAGTGGTGGTACCGATGACAGTACTGTGTGGCGGTACCGATGGTGGTACTGTGTGGTGGTACCGATGTCGGTACTGGTGGTGGGCATGTGTGACATTGGCTGTTTACCCTGAGTGGGAAAGCACTGTGTCCGAGGGACACCCACCCCCCGATCATGCGGGTGCGCCTCTGGGGGTGCGCATCAGGCGCGCCTCCATTTTCCTAAAAAAAGTCGTCACCTGTGATTTGACACAGCTGATCATGTGGTAAACAGCTAATTTCACTGGCTGTTTACCGTGATCGGTGATGGCCTATGTCCGACGGACACAAGCCGTGCATGATCGTCGCGATGCCCACCCCGCAGGTACGCGCTAGCGGCTTGTCCGGCCGGACGTCATATGTTGTCTGGTCAGGATAATGAAACCACCACCTGGCTGTCATTCTGCTATAGGCCAGGCAGGAAGTGGTTAAACATTTCTCAACCATCTATGTGTATGTGTTTTGTACACATTCAGAACTTTCTAATAAAGAGCTTTTGGAATTAAAAGATTAGTTTCAAGAATATTTCTTCAAGAACATTTTTTCACAGTTACCTTTCTGGTGACACTGTGGAAAATAGGACACTAAAGAAAACCATCTCATATTCCTTCAGATTGCATTATTTGCCCATTAGTGGTGGTGATTTGTTTCTGTTTTACTCTGGTCAAGGTGACTAAAAACATTTCTGTCATTTGTCATGTGACTCGTAGTTCCTGAATCAACACACCATGCCTGCAAAGATGAGGTGCAACTTTTGGATTGAAAAACATATTCATTATCTGAAGCAAAATCAGTTTCTTCCTTCACACTTTTGGCCTTTTGTAGTTTAGTTGCTGCACTCTAGCTTTCCAGATTCCACAATCTGCTTTTAAATTACCTTGTTTCTTGCACGCAAAACATTCTGGTGTTTCTTGTTACATGTTACCGTTTTTATTCCTATTTTTTGTCTTTAAAGCAGACTCTGTTTTACTCTTATATTCATCCACAAGCTTGCCCTTAACATATTTGAATGTCAGTTCATCACCTGTACGTGCAACAAGTGCTATAACAAGCATATCATAACTTTATGGTATGCCACTGAGTAATAGTGCTGTGACATAAAAATCTTTTATTGATTTTCTTATACCATCCATTTCCAAGGTGTATCTCATGTAATACTGCCTATCCTGGCCTTTCATCAGCTTGGTTTGGTGAAGCTTTCTAATGAAATACAGTTTAATGCTGATATAAGCTATTTCATGCTCCTTTTGTAATGCTTCCCATATTTCTTTAGCCGTTTCACACTTACAGTGGATACATTTATGATTTGATCATGTTCTAAGCTAAGAGAGATTGTGCTCTGAGCTTTTTGGTCTTTCTCTATCCACTCAAATGAAGGGTGTTTTGGCCTGACTTAATTTCCACATTTCCACATACCTTCTTTAACCACTTCAGCCCCGGAAGGATTTCCAGCTTTAGGACCGGAGCCCTTTTTGCGATTCGGCACTGCGTCGCTTTAACTGAAAATTGCGCGGTCGTGCGACGTTGTACCCAAACGAAATTTGCGTCCTTTTTTTCCCACAAATAGAGCTTTCTTTTGGTGGTATTTGATCACCTCTGCGTCATTTCTGATCGCCGCTATAAACAAAAGAAGAGCGACAATTTTGCAAAAAAACCCAAATTTCTTACTTTTTGCTAGAATACAAATCCAAAAAAAAAATATAAAAAAACATTTTTTTTCACCGTTTTTGGCCGATTTATATTCTTCCTCATATTTGCGATAAAAAAAATCGCAATCGGCGTTTATTGATTGGTTTGCGCAAAAGTGGTCGCGTTTACGGATGGTGAGAATTCATTTCTGGGGTTTTTATTTTTTTTTTATTTTTTACTAAAAATGGCGGCGATCTGCGATTTTTTGCGGTACTGCGAT
>BLSH010072865.1:60930-71452 GCA_018402905.1 Glandirana rugosa | reverse complement strand
CCCCCCCATTGCACATTATACACTGGGCTCTGTACATTATATACCAGGCTATACATTATACACAGAGCTCTGTACATCATATACAAGGCTGTACATTATACACAGAGCTCTGTACATCATATACAAGGCTGTACATTACACACACAGCTCTGTACATTATATACCAGGCTGCACATTATACACAGAGTTCTGTACATCATATACCAGGCTGTACATTATACACAGAGCTCTGTACATCATATACCAGGCCGCACATTATACACAGAGCTCTGTACATTATATACCAGGCTGTACATTATACACAGAGCTCTGTACATCATATACCAGGCTGTACATTATACACAGAGCTCTGTACATCATATACAAGGCTGTACATTATACACAGAGCTCTGTACATCATATACCAGGCTCTACATTATACACAGAGCTCTGTACATCATATACCAGGCTCTACATTATACACAGATCTCTGTACATCATATACCAGGCTGTACAATGTACAATGATTGTACTATATAACTGTAATAAATAAATAAATAAATAAACACTCAACCGTAGCTTGTGGAAGCACTGGTCCACTGGGAGCTCTGGTGAATTTGGTTTACCCAAAGTAACAATACGATTTAAGTTTAATAGGATCACATTTCTGATTAACAAAGGGATCACTTCCGGTTGCTAGGTTTTGTGCATTTTGGAAAACATTTTTGCTCATTGCACTCTAGTGATGAATTATCTTGTAGAATGGGTATAACCATAAACCTAAAAGCACATTGCCAGTCCCATTCATTTAGATTTAAGCTGAAAAAAAAAAACAGTTGATGATGATTTCACTTACTCATAAACCTTTCTATGTCATTATAGACAATTGTCAGGAGCCATGACAATCAATTACAAGCTGGACAGCGGGACATCAAGATAATAATAAGATAATAATGACCATAGTGTCACACATGAAATAATTATACATTTCTAATTCCCATACACGTCCACCTAGGTCATTCTTGAAATGTAATTCCTGTCTCATGATTGGTCAGATCTTCTCTGGTACCTGTATAAAAGGTGATCCAGAAGATGAGTGTCACACCAAGCTTCAGAGAGAAGATATTTCACATTGCAGTGAAGGAGAATTCTGAAGAAGATGAATGAAAAGGTCCTCCTCCTGCTTCTGGGCTGTGTTACAGGGCTGGTGACCAGTCTACCTCTATCTGCACCACTACAGGTGAGCTAATGAGCTGTCATGAAAAGTACAGGGAACAGGTGACAACTATACTTTTGAAAATATAGCATCCAATATGTTACTGACAATATTAGCTGCTAGTGAAATGTAACTTAGCCACAATTATTTCCCATTTACTTTTGAATAAAGTGGTGGGGTTTTAGATTTGCTGTCAGATTTTAACACTTTCTTATTACTGCCTGGGCCCCTGTAGGGAAATTATTCCATTGTCCCGGCCATTGCCAGGAGGACAGAAAGTGAGGGGAAATCCAAAATGTTATACTTGTGAACAGAACAGAGGAAACTGTAAAATCTTCCAATGATGACTGTTGTGGTAACATCTGTCTAAGAAAGGTTTTTTCACCATTATTGTGAAACTTCATTTATTTTTTTGGCGTCCCCAATACAGGAATTGAGGGGATTTAAAATGAGGTAAAGACAGCAAGAAAAACATTTGAGCCCAACAATTTCTCTTAGAAATCATTGTAAAGGGTTACCATGGGATTTTAGGAAAAGTTATAAAAAGCATGACCAGCTATTCAATATGAACTTCTTAAAATAATCCATAAAGATGAAAAAAGCATACAAAATCAGGTATACCATATTTAAAAAGCTGACTTCAACCATGGTCCTACATTGATACATCTACAACTGATGAAAGATGTGGTCTAATAATGTAAATTGTTCCTTATTATTGTTTATAAAGTAAGACCTCTGATAAATTATTTTCAAGTAATAAATCATAGCTTTGCATAGACTGACTCAAGTGTGTTAGAAAGCGTGTATAAAACACATTAAAAAGATCATGTAGTGGTACCCCCATAGGGGCTGCTGAGTATAATGGTCTTTTTGTCACACTGCCCAGCCACACATTCAGTTCTCAAGCACTCTGGGTCATTGAACAGTCCATATACTTGTTTTTTTTTTTTTTCGTATGGAATTTAACTTGGATGGGAATAGGGGAATTCTGAGATACCCAGTTGATTGCAGAACATTGCATGGGACAACTATATACACTCTCTGTATATACAGTACATCACTCCATTTCTCCTCTTGCATATTGCTTCCTATCTTCTGAGTATCACTCCATACTCCTCCTGCACATCGCTTTCTATCTTCTGAGTATCACTCCATACTCCTCCTGCACATCGCTTTCTATCTTCTGAGTATCACTCCATACTCCTACAGCACGCTACTTGGTTCCCAGGATCAGCTAGCATATATTGTTGATTAGGCCTGACGCTAACTCAGCCAGGTCTCAGTGGATCAACCTTTGTAGGAAGGGATCTTGAGCCCCTATAGTGTAGAAAATGCTCAGATGATAGCCGTTTCACATGTGGCTACTGATACCAGTCAGCCCTTTTCAGGCCCTGCCAGCCATCCAGGCTGCAACTGCCCGACTCCACTGCCCCTTACACCACAGTCCACTCTTTTGTTTCTGCACTCATCTCTGACTGCAATCGCCCAGTCCTCTCAGGCGTGCCTCACCAGTCCTGATGACTGTGCCTTACTCACTAGCTCTCCTGACTGTGACCAGTTGTCCTCCCTGGAGTCTCTCTGTAGTGCTATCTCCTACTGTCCTCTCCTTGCTCTCTCGTGCCTCCAGTCTAGGACCTTTTCTTGAAAGGGGTCCAACCACACCCTAGCCCAGGCCAAATGTCACCTCCCAGACTGAGGAGCTCCCTCAAAGGCCCCCTGACAGCCTCCACAATCCTCACACCGGCTCTTCCATCCTACAACTCCTCCCCAGCTGGGCTGACCCTGGGTATTTGAGGAGGCCTGCCCCCTGCCAATCCAAGTTGGGGATTGATCAGGGCTCCTTAGAACACCCCAGGTAGCGCCACCTCTCCTCTCCTCCTCTATTTCTATAACCTTCTGAAAGAAGAGGGAGGTGCCAATGGTTCTACCTGTGAATCACCCAGCCCTACACTGAGCCACTCCCAGCCGAGGTCAGATCAAAACAAACAGGCCTGGCTGCCAGCTAGGCCTGCCTAAATTTACCTACACTCACAACAATCCTACCTCTATCACCTACCTACCTAGAAGGTTCTACAATCATAACAGTTTCTCAGAAAGATTGAGTTTATACGTCATGCACTGGTATACCCTAAAGAATAGATCCAAGCAGAACTGGTGGATTTATTCCAAAAACAGTGCAATTTCACCAACAGGACCAAAGATGTCCAAACCTTGAGGGGGGCTGAGGAACACTCTGGCAGATGGGGATGGGGCGGGACCAACAATTGTTGTCTGATATTATTTTATTTAATTTGAAATAAAATATTAATACCAATATTTACTTTTCAGTACTATCTACCTGGAGTGAACGAAGCTGGTAAGCCATATAATACTCTTATTTAAAGAATGATTTTGCTTTCTTTCTGTTCTCTATCAGCGGTTTTGTTTATACTGATTTATTCCAATTCTTTAATATTTTTTTATAATATTGCTAAGTCAGTAATTGTACTGATCCATTGGCCCTAATCAGCCTGACTTTATTATCTTCTATCTATATAAAGTTCATCCACAAAAAAATGTGTATCCTCATAACCCTAAACCCATAGTTGATCCGGAGGAAGGCAAACATCCCTTATAAAGACTATTTAACTTTGCAAGGAAAAAATCCTTCCTGAATCCAAAAGGCAAAAGATCCATCTATGGAGTATCATTAGATAGTGTTAATTCTTATAAACATCTACAAAGTCATATAGTTTTAAAGTAGAGGTCCAGTTATATTTTTGTTTATTAAAAGTCAGCAGCAACAAAAAGTGCAGCTGCTGACTTTTAATAAAGAGCCACTCACCTGTCACACGATCCAGTGGTGCACTCACCCACACTGTGTTCTCCCTCTGTCCTCCTGCGGCAGCGCCGGCATCTTTACTGTGGGCACCCGGCTGTGACAGCCGGGTGCCCACTGCACATGTGCGAACGGCGCTGAGATCTGTGACAGGTCCTGAAATCTTCTAGGACATGTCACGTGTCCCAAAAGACTTCGGGAGGGAGAACTTCCGCTTCCGATCGCCTAAGACGACTGGAGCAGAAGTAGGAGCGGGCACTTGTCAAAATCGGGTACCTCCTCCCCAAAAGCTCTGTTTCACAAACAGGAGGCTTTAAAGGGGAAGTTCCACTTTAGGGTGGGACTCCACTTTAAGAATTGCATTTAGTCATCGTGATCTATCCCCTGAGAAATGCTATACCACATTTTCATACAGTGAAGGACCCTCACCTTAAAGAGACCTTTTTACCAATTAAAAACAATGCAGATAAAACCATAGGGAAATCTATTGTTTTAAGTGTTTACCTGCAGTGTGTTTCCTTTTCATAAATGATTTATTATTCACCTGCAATGCGGCTTTGAACTTGTAAAACATGTGTATTACTATGACAGTCACTTCCCTAGCACAGCTCCCTCCCTCATTGCTTCTCTTAACCCTCCCCTCTTCTGGGAGTGTCCAATTACTGTCTGTGCTGGCCCAGCATCTCTGTCCCTTCCTTCATCTCCCACATAACCTTTCATATAGCTGCCATGGGAGTAGTGAAAAGGAATAGTGTAAAGTGTCAGTTGAGCAAAACCTCTTAGTCTGCTGGGGCAGATGACATCACGTCCAAGATGGTAGCAACCAGCAGCAGTTTTGAGCTTTGGCTGTTTACACCAGTGAGGTTTTTACAGTTAATAATGCCTAAAATATGTGAAATACACATATAGTCCTTTGTATGTTTTTTGTTAAAAAGAATGGTCTGGCAACAGAGTTTTTTTTTAAAGTCATCTCTCTTTTCTTAGGTGAGGGTGTCAATGGCACTCAGGGTGATTCAAGCAAAGACTACACGATTAAAAATATAACCAACCAAAAGTTTTACACATCAGGAATAGCTTTGTAGAGCTACTCTTTATTTTATTCTTATATGATTCCATTTATTAAATGGGCTTAATATTTACAAATTAAGTCACTTTCATTTCTTTGGTTGCAATTATTTGAATAGATGTGCCTAATGCCTATTTTGTATACACAGCCCATAAGAGTGAAGGCTCAGAAGAACCACAAGGGATCTTCAGTAAGATTTTGAAAGCTAATAAAGGTAATTATTCTAAACCACAGGATTCTATACTGCATTATGCAGGAGCTAAATCAAGGCAAAGCAATGGGAAATAAGAATTTATGATGAATAAAGTTATCAGTTTCAGGATCCTTTAAATCATGGACTGGCCAATAGCGTGTGAGGAGAAATATGGTGCTCTTGTCTTAGGTTACAAACTCTTTATCAATGCTGAGTGTTTCTTTAAAATCAGTTTACTGATGGGTTATTCCTACTTCTACCATTGCAATGAAACTTGTGAGATAAAGAGGTTAGTTTATTAAAGGCAAATAGACTGTTCACTTTGCAAAGGAAATTGCACTTTGCATTGGAATTCAGAAGAAAATCAGCATCAATATCTCTAGTAAAAGTGTGTGTTCTTTCTTTTGCAATTTCTAGTTCTGAATTTAAAATGAAAGCTGAACTCCAGGGAGATAAAAGAAAATCGTAAATAAATTCAGCTCTCTATTCTTTACTACATTTTAATTGTACTCTTTTAAATGTAAGCAATGTAAGTACCTCCATTGGACATAGAATCGGCCTCTTGCAGTCCCTATACAGTAGAGCTCAGGCTAGGGATGGGAGAAGTAGCACAAGGAGTATGTTAGCTGTGTTGTAGTGTTTGCTCCATTGTAATAGAAGTAGAGAGTAAAGTGACAGAGACACGAGACTATCAGACCTGTAAGTGTTATTTCACTGCAGCAGAGTCAAAGTAGAAAGAGTAAAGCTGGGCCTTTGGACTGCATGAAAATACCAAAAAAGTTCCTCCAGATGCACAGATTCCCATTGTGCCTATTCTATTCTGTTGTATACCCCAACACTGTACTGTACTGATTAGATGCAGCGGCTGTTAGTTCTAAAGTTTTCTGTCTGGATTCTTCCATTTTCAAATAATGTCAGGTGAGAAGGGACCGACAGAGCCACCCACATAGCAAACTTCAGCCAGTTCACAGTGTATGGGCAGCTTAAATCCAATGCATTTTAGTGTATTAACCATAACCATTTTCTGTATTTTCAGATAGCAAAACACCCATGGATGGAGGTGATATACTGGTACAGAATGACCGCAGCGCCATGAACTGTCCTGATTGCCTTTGGACTCAAAGTAATGATGGTACTGTTCCTGTTCCCTACATCATAGATTCCCGTTTCAGTGAGTTCCCTCTTTGTTCTCTTGCTTTGAAGTATTTGTTGCTTTTTGTTATTTGTAGAAACCCAACCTTCTATCTCTGTTTCCAGGTCCCAGTGACCTGAATAAGATCATGCTCGCGATGGCAGAGTTTGAGTCATTGACTTGTGTGAGGTTTGTGCCTCGTACAACAGAAGATGATTATCTCAACATCACTCCTGGTGATGGGTAAGGTTGTCTATTGTCTATCACAGTTCTTTACATATAGTGAAACAATAGGGAGCATCTAAAACATAAACACCTTAGACTTCACTGCACCAATCTCTGTATGACGGCTTCTCTTTTTTATTTCCTCCAAAAAAACTATAGAATTCCTCTGTAAATTTGCAAATATATGGGAAAGTCACAAGCCAACAACAAGGTGCTTCTTGGTTGTCTCCTTTTTCTGTGTACCTTGCAGAAGCAGCACATGGACAGCACTGCTTACATTGAGTAGATAATAGAAGAATGGAAATGACTGAGAGCAAGTGGGGCTTAGTTACATATGTAGCGCCCCCAAAGTGTAGGCCTTTTTGTGTGAGGTCTTTTTTCTAGGAGAGGCAAAATTTAGTCAGGCCTGACTGTAAGTGCAGGCCTGAATGTTTTGGTATGGGCTGGGGAGTCCCTCAGGGAGTGGCTGGAGATGGAAGGAAGGAACACCCCTTAGAGTTTCCTCCCCTTTGAGCAGAGAAGGCTCTGGAAAGGGGGATGGATGAGGAGGTGTCACTTTTCGATGTATGACAAGGAGCCCTGACCAATCTACAGTCTGGATTGGCAGGGGGCAGGCCTCCTTAAATACTGCGGTCTGCCAGCAGGGGAGAGGAGAGTGTTGGGTGGAAGAAAATGATGTAGCAGAGGTGCTGTGGAGGCCTCACCTGGGTGGAGCCCTTAGTCTGGGGAGGGGTGACCTTGAGACCTGGAGGCATGGGTGCAGCCAGGAGTGGAGTTAATTCCTGGAGCAGCACAAGGTAGCAGGAGAACAGCAGATGTGCTACTGAGGACACTTTAAAGTATCCACCGGAGTTGGCAAGTGAGAGACCCTGGGAGCTGGAGAAGAAAGGCTGGAGCAGGCTGGGAGAGGAATAGTGGAGGCCTTGGGAGCCAGTCAGGGGGAGGAGTGTCTTTGTGAGGAAAGCAGGTCGGTGAGACCTGGAAGAGGGATTGGCTGGAAGTTGTAGTCCATCAAAGGCCCAGCTAGCACCAATGTACTAAGCTACACTTTGAGGAGTCTTTGACCCTGGCCTGTAATCAGTGGTCCGGAGGTCCTGCTGACAGCATGCAGACCTCACCATGTGCTAGCTGCGGGGAAGAGAAAGGAATTGAGTGAGCCTGATAAATTTCCCTTCAGGTCAGGAAACTAAGTGAAGTGCTGGAGAGAAGTGACAGAGCAATAGTCTGCAAGAGAAGTGCTGGAGAGAAGTGAAGGAACAATAGTCTGCAAGAGAAGTGCAGGAGGAAGTAGAGTGTATAGACGGTCTTGTATATAGTGTGGTCCTGTAACCAATTTTTTGGGCATCCCACAGTCATCTATCTTCCTCATCCATGTTAATCCCCTAAATAAAACAAATAAAAACAAGAGGCGGCCTGTTCAGTGACTTCGGATGTGAGATATGGTGGGATTGATGGCAGCTATAAGGTGAACCACAACTACCAGCCACTCCCAAGGGAGCACATGGCTACATATAGTTAGTCTGGCTGAAAAAAAACACAAGTCCTTCTAGTGTCAACAGACTAAACGTATTCCACTTAAAAAAAAAATCATACCTACAATGAAAATAGAACCAAATATGTTTGTCCAAAAATGAGCAATGGATTCGTTTTTTTTGAGCCAGCACAACGTTACTTAGCTCCCAAATACCATACCTTTTACTAGAAACCTGTTGATATGAGTTAAAAAGTTCAAAGACTTAGCACAAGGAGATATAAAGGTTATTATTGGCACAATGGTGGACACTCCACTTGGGTAAAGGAATATGGGCAATTAATTGTTCTAAAAACAGATATCAATCAAAGAACAATTTAATATCTCAAGGCTCTAGTGCTAGAGTCCATTACTCATTAGTCCATGTTTGCAGGACACAGCTCACTGAGGCAAGAAGCAGCTCTGCAGGAATGACAAAGAAAAAGACAAAACACCTTCTAAGGGCAGCTGTATTGTAAACATATATTCCAGTGGTTCTCAACTCCTGTCCTCGGGACCCACTAACAGGCCAGGTTAACTGAAATACATCAAAGGTGATATCATTTGCTGCTCAGTGATTTCAGTATTCTAGTCTGCATCTCCCCAAGGTAATACTTAAAATCTGGCCTGTTGGTGGGTCCTGAGGACCGGAGTTGAGAACCACTGATTTATTCCATGGTTAAAATACTACTCACAAGGAGAAGTAGGAGACAGGCATATGAGGTCTCCTCAATGGAGGAATGTCCTATGCAGCCGGTTCCGGGGGACATTCGCTGCTGCCTCTGATGGATGACAGCTTCAGCTGCGAACCTCCCCCGGAACCGGCTGCATAGGACATTCCTCCATTGAGGAGACCTCATATGCCTGTCTCCTACTTCTCCTTGTGAGTAGTATTTTAACCATGGAATAAATGTTTACAATACAGCAGCACTTAGAAAGCACTTGTGTCTTTTTCCTTGTTGTGTCTGTTTTCTTTCTGTAGCTCAGATTCAATCATTGTTTCTATTAAAACTATTGTCTTAGGCTCCCAAATGGTATTGAAGCCTAACTCTTTTGAACTGTATATTTACAATTTCTAGTTGTTACTCATATATTGGAAGAATTGGGGGAGAGCAGACAGTTTCATTGGGTGGTGGCTGCATCTCCAGGGGGATTATACAACATGAACTAGAACATGCCCTGGGCTTCTACTATGACTCAAAGGATTCCACTTAAAATTTAACAATGAAAATAAAACCAAATATGTCTGTCCAAAAGTGAACAGTGATCCAATGCTTGGAGCCAACCCAACGTTACTTAGCTCCCAAACTCCATACCTCTTATCAGATCTGTGCACATGCATAGGGATACACCTACCGATATGAGTTAGAACGTTCAAAACCTTAGCACAAACAGATATTGCTTGTTTTCTTTCTGTAGCTCAACTTCAATCATTGTTTCTATTAAAACCATTGTCTTAGGATCCTAAATGGTATTAAAGCATAACTCTTTTGAACTGTATATTTACAATTTCTAGCTGTTACTCATATATTGGAAGAATTGGTGGAGAGCAGACAGTTTCATTGGGTGGTGGCTGCCTCTTCAGAGGGATTATACAACATGAACTAGAACATGCCCTGGGCTTCTACCATGACTCAAAGGATTCCACTTAAAATTTAACAATGAAAATAAAACCAAATATGTCTGTCCAAAAGTGAACAGTGATCCAATGCTTGGAGACAAACCCAACGTTACTTAGCTCCCAAACTCCATACTTCTTATCAGATCTGGGCACGTGCATAGGGATACACCTACCGATACGAGTTAGAACGTTCAAAACCTTAGCACAAACAGATATTGCTTGTTTTCTCTCTGTAGCTCAAATTCAATCATTGTTTCTATTAAAACTATTGTCTTAGGATCCCAAATGGTATTAAAGCATAACTCTTTTGAACTGTATATTTACAATTTCTAGCTGTTACTCATATATTGGAAGAATTGGTGGAGAGCAGACAGTTTCATTGGGTGGTGGCTAGATCAAGTACAACATATTAGGGAGACTTCTCCGTCGGTGGTGGGTTACTTTGACAGACGAGAGGTGGTTAAGAAGGTTATATACTCATTGTCGATCTTTAACATTTATATGTCAAGTTTTCTCAATACGAAATTATGGTAAACCCTAGGATTCTGTTATCAAAATTATCTTTGTTACTAACTTAAACTCGATGTCTCTCTTTTGTTCGTTATAGACAAACACGATTCCAAAACTTGCAAGATTGAGCATAGCCATCCACATAGGGATACGTGCACGGGTCTAGACTATTCTTCATACCTCAAACCCTCGATTCATTGCAACCCAAACAGAGGTTCGTAACCTAGTGACAAGTGAAAACCTGTCTGTATA
>BLSH010072865.1:42779-53858 GCA_018402905.1 Glandirana rugosa | reverse complement strand
TAGGATTCCAAAGCACTGCCTTTTATTTGCAGTATCATCCCTTAAACAACACTTTAATGCCAAATAGTATTTCAGGTAAACTGTAACATCAATGATCTGTAAAAAACAATATACTTACTTGCTTTTATGCAATAAAAAAATGATTTGTTTGCTTATTGCATGAACACACCACTGTCATGTTAGTCATAATTGTATTTCTTTTTCAGATTGCTCTGACCATAAGTGACTTCCAAGTAGAGTATGGCACTTTGTGTATGTACGACTATCTAAAACTCTTCATAGATGGTACACAAAAAGGTCCATTCTGTGGTATTCGCAGCATCCCTGTATTTTACTCCAAAGGCAATTCTATGGTTCTCGTATTCCACAGTGATGGGTCTACCCAGGCGAAGGGCTTCCAAGTCTCTTACACCTTCTGTGAGTATCTCAGTCCTATCTGCTTATATCTAATATCAGCAATGGACGTTATAAGATAATAGAAGTTCCATTTTTTTTTTCTAAAGCAAAAGCAGCCAGCTTAATGAAAAACATATTACATAAAGAACTGTAACAGTGCTGTGGTGTAAATACAGATTTAATAGCAGGATCCCAGGTTACACACAAAGCTGAATCATCTTCAATTACAACTAACAAGTACAGAACTGGTTCTAGGATTTCCTATTAGATAACCCAGCAAGCACTGTGCACAGTGAAAATAAGAAAAAGCATACTGTATATTAGATGTTTATATGTGTAGCGCCCCCATAGTGTAGGTGCTTAACTTTTGTAGATTTTTGATAGGAGAGGAAATATCTAGTCAGGCCTGACTATAAACGCAGGCCTGAATGTTTTGATCTGGGCTGGGCAGTGGCTCAGGGGAGGGGCTGGAGATGGAGGAAAGTACACTCCTTGGAGATTCCTCCCCTTGAGCTGGGAAAGCTCTAAAAGGGGGATGGATGAGGAGGTGTCACTTCCTGATGTATGACAAGGAGCCCTGACCAATCCTCAGGTTGGATTATCAGGGGGCAGACCTCCTTAAATACAGCGACCTGCCAGCAGTTGTCAGGAGAGTTCGGGTGGAGGAGATGAGGATGTAGCTGGAGCTGTGGATCAGACCTCGCCTGAGGCCTGGGGCTTGGGTGCAGCCAGGAGCGGGAGTCGGCTTCTGGGGTAGCACAAGGAAGCAGGAGAGCAGCTGAGGTCTACATGTAAATAGACTCTTTAAAGTATCCACCAAATAGTCAGTGAGTGGCAGCGGCTGGAAGTTGGATGAGAAGGCTGAGACAGTCTGGGAGGAGAGCAAGCAGTCTGTAGAGGCCGGGAGGAGTCAACCAAGGGGGAGGAGAGCCACGAGATTGCAGGACTGGCTGGATGGGCTGGGAGTTGTAGTTCATCCAAGGCCCAGCTAGTACCAACGTACTTAGCTACACAAGAGAGGGTTCATGGTCTCACGGATGGAAACCTGCAATTCTTACCCACAAAGGGTGGTCCTGGGGCCTTGCTAGCGGCTGCAGTAGGCCTCACCATGTGCTAGCTGTGGTGAAGAGGAAGTGTCATGGAGGTCTGATAAATTTCCTTTTGGACCAGGGAGAAAGTAGTGTAATGGTCAGCAAGTGTGTGGTGGAGAGAGAAAATGAGAAGAGTAACGGTCAGCAAGTAGTGTGTTGGAGGAGAAGAAGTGTATATACTCGAGGTGTATATAGTTAAGGTCCCATGTTTAATTACTGTGCATCCCACAGTCATCTCTATCCCTATCCATGTTCAACCCTTTAATAAAACAACAAAACAAAGTACCAGCCTGTTCAGTGACTCCGGGTGCGTGATTGAGGGCAGTGGGCAGGTGGACCACAACTATCAGCCACTCTTGAGAGAGCACATGGCTACATATGTAAAATAAAGATTTCCTACAATAAAAAAAAAAAAATACAAAAGAAACTAAAATACAATTGACCAAAACCCTCTAAGTGAACCCCTTTAAAGCAGAGATAATATTCACAGGACCTCTAGTGAAATTAAAATCTGTTAATGAAATACAGCGTATCAAAATAAAGACCAACAAGCAAGCAAAGAGAACAACACAATGTTCAAGTAACCATCATTTAATGTATGAGCAGATTCTTTTTGACTATACACCATTGATACGCGATATACAAATCCATGTGAGTGTATTTCTGTTACTTTTTTTGTTATAGATCAATGAGAAGGTATGAAAGAATAAGGTCTAGGTATTAAAGTGGAACATCGGATTGCGAGTAATGTGGTTTACGAGCGTTTCGCAATACGAGCAGCTTTTTTAAAAAAATCCTGACTTAGTTTGCGAGTGCTGTCTTGCAAGACGAGCAGAATTCAAGCCTCTATGCATGCAATACCACATGTGACCAGAGGTGCGGGGGCGCTGATGAGGCTCAGAGACGATCAGAAACACTCGGAAATACTCTGAAATACCGAAGGTGTCAACAGTTCCTGAGTGTTTCCGAGTCTTTCCGAGCCTCCCCAGGACCCCTGCACCTCTGGCCACATACAGCACTGCATAGACATAGCAGTCATTGTGGAACTAATTGTCTGAGTTTCCATTGTTTCCTATGGGGAAACTTGCTTTGATATACGAGTGCTTGGATTACAAGCATTCTCATGGAACGGATTCTGCTCATAATCCGAAGTTCCACTGTATTTAAATATGGTTTTAATATTTGCTGACATTGACCTCTCTTTGATTACAGTTCAATAGATGAGCAACAGATGGCACAAAGAGAAAATCTAGCGGTTCTGGAAGGAAGCTGACATCACTACAGGACACAATGTGAATTTTATGGAGCACAGATAGAAAAGTTCACACATTTGTACATATCTATAATATCATTGACTGTACATCCGATCATGATAGTGTTTGCAATTACATTTAAAAATACAAAATAACATTTGGTAATTGTTTTCCCAATTGATTGGTATTTTGATTGATTTGGTTAAGAATAGGAGAGCTAATTTTGGCATCCTATGGTTTCAGTGTGGTTTACATTTATTCTATATTGATAATTCTAAAGTTATTTCTTTATCTTTCACTTTCCCTGCTTATTATTTTCATTGGGTGGTTGGCCATTTCTTTTGTGCAATATATGACAGTCTGATCTGAGGTTTTCCTTTCTTTTTTAAAAATAAAATATATTAAAGCATTAATCTGTGTTATTATTTTTGTGTAACATAATTCCTGATTCCTCAATGTGACTTAAAGTGAGCATTGCAGTAAAATGAAGTTCATTTATTGGTTTCAGCCTCTTCCCCTGTGAAATGCATTGGCGAGGGGCGTACCTAAAGGGGTTGCAGGGGTAGCCATTAAGACTCAGTCCAAGGGGGTCCGCGCAGCCTCCCTGTATGCCTGGATAGGAAGGCGGCGGGGGCGGTGGTATGTAGAGGATCCAATGCTCCATGTAGTTGCTGAATGCCCACTTCTCCTCTCCCCCCGATATAAATTCAGCAGTTGCAGAAGGGAAATGGAGAACATTGGTTCCTCCACAAGCTGCTCCCACCACCTTCCTATCTCTGCCCAGCTCCCCCGGACTCCTGTGTGCTCTCTCTTGCCCCCCCTTCCCCGCAGTGCTTCCGGTTTTCCCCCTTCCACCTCCCGCTGGCTGCTGCAGGGGATCTGTCAGGATGGAGTCTTGTCTTAATGAATAGAGTCAGTGATTGGTACCGATCAGTGACCTCTGTTTTCTTTTTGTTTTTTTTTTTATTCATTCATAGCTGAGCCATTGTAAACTGTGTTTATTAAGCCTCAGGCCGCAGTTTATGAATGAATGGGAAGCTCTGTACATAGCTATTTCTGTTCATTCTGTGCAGCCGAGGCTGCAGAGAAAGAGGTTGATGAATTTGTCCTCAGTCCATTTCTCTCAAAAGTGAGATATTTCACCAAAGCCCCCCAATGGCGGTCCTAAAAATATGTAAGAATTAAAAAATAAAATTGTAAAATAAAAATAAATAAATAAAGTAACATATTAAAAAAAAACAAAATAAAAAAACTACTGACACCAGTGGAGGAACTACCAGGGTGGCAAAGGTCACACTTGCAATTGGGCTTTGGCATTTCGCCACCGTGGGGAGACCCCAAGACAACAGGAAGGTGGCTTGCTGAAGAACCATAATAAAGGGTCCCATGATGGGAGCAAGGGTCCCGGGATCAGTGAAAAAGGCCCCATTCCGGGGCCAGGGGGGCCCTTCATGGTTTCTTGCACTGGTGCCCTGAAGGTTCTAGTTATGGTTCTGGCACTGCCTAATAGTAGTTCAAAAATGGACCTGTAAAGAAAAAAACTTATTGTACTTATTTTACCTAGACAAGGGTGATGTCACATTCCTCCTAGCAAGATCCCGGGGAATGCAGAGCAGCCAAAATCTTGCAAGAAGATGTTCCTGCACTGGAATGGGGTGTCATCTTGCAATATCTAGGGTACTTATCACTCCCCAGCAATCTCGCAAGAAGGATAGGGATGTCACACAATGCAAAGTGGAACACAGGGATGAGGAAAGCATGTAATCTAACTTTTTTATTTGCACATGTGTGACTGGGATAATTGGTTGGTACCCAAGGTGGAGAAAAGGCATTCCAAGAACAAGTAAAATGGCACAGTTATTATTTGGTTTAAGGTAAGTAATAAATAACAAGTGGAGAACAGCGGCAAGGTATTTGCTTAAAAGTCTCAAGCAAACTGGTAACAGCATCTCAATGACAAAGACGTTAGAGGTACAAAAACTCTCAGCCATGTTACTGGCACAGCGGAATAGTCCTTGATGAGGTTTACATTACCAGAACAGCTTCTGGTTGAAGAGGGGTGGCTACTTGGCAGGGTGCGGTAGACATGTGCAATTCGTTTTGCTCCAAATTCATTTTTTAACAAATTTCTACAAATTCGTTCATTCGGAAATTTCCAAATTTCCGAATTGTCGAATTTTCGGAAATTCGAAAATTCAGATTTTCGACATTTCGTAAATTCAAAATTTTAAATTCGAAATTTGGGAATTTGAAATTTGAAATTCAAAATTCAGAAATTAGAAAATTCAGAAATTTGAAAATCTTAAAATTTCAAAATAATAATTAACTAATAACTATTACATTTTAGGTATTGGAATTTCCTTTCAAATTTGGCAGTTAGTGAACATAACAAATTCAAATTTATGCAAAGTAATGAATTATCCAAAATAATGAATGCCGTATCTAAACGAATGGAACGTAACAAATTAATAACAATAAATAACAGTAATAATAATAATAATAATAATAAATGTTTTATTATTATTTATTTATTTAGTTATTTCAGGTACTTATATAGCGCTGTCAATTTTTTTTTTCTCTTTTGATATTTCCTTAGCTATAGTGACCATTTATAATTGCAACTTAAAATGAGGAAGGCAATATATGCTTGTATATATGGGGAACATAATTTCCCTCCGCCCCCCCGCCCTTCTTCCCCCTTTTTTTTTTTTGCCGGTCCTGATGTACCGATGGCATAGTTCCATTGCTTAATTTTTCTCCGCCCTACATTAGGTTTTCTGTAATTTGTAGGGAACTGGCAGTATTGCCTTACTAGTTGTTTTTGGTCCTGAAGATTTCAGGGTCAATCAAATTATATTACAGGTCGAGGAACTGTTTTGTATGGTTTTTATGCTGTGGGGTATTCTTGTTTGTGTGGGGGTTTTTTTCTTCCTTCCCTTCCTCTCCTCTCTTTTCTGTTCCTCTCTCCCTCGCCATCTCCTCGTTGCTCGCCGGATGGGATATGTATATTCTCTTAGTGCAGTGGGTCTCACCTCCTGTCCTCGGGACCCACTAGCCAGGTTTCCAGGATAACTGAAATGCATCACAGGTGATATCATTTGCTGCTCAGTGATTGCAGTATTCTAGTCTGCATCTCCCCAAGGTAATACTTAAAATCTGGCCTGTTGGTGGGTCCTGAGGACAGGAGTGAGAACCACTGTCTTAGTGTCTTAATCGCATGTCGGTGTCAATTTGCTCCTTTAATGTGAAAGGTCTAAATCACCCCAATAAACGTACTCAGATTTTACACTACCTACATAAAGAAAAGGTGGACATAGTTCTCTTTCAAGAGGCACACTTCCGCTCTGATGCCTTTCCCACTTGTAATAATGAATATTTCACTACCTGGCTTCACAGCACAAATCCATGCGCAACATCCAAAGGAGTCTCTATCGCCATTCACAAAAATATCAAGTTCTTGACTCTAAAATTGATCCCCAGGGCAGGTACATATTTCTCAAAGTTACATTGGGATTAACCCTTTACACCTTGGCCAATATGTATCTCCCTAATAATACCCAGGTTCCACAAGGGCTTAGATACCTATGGATGCTCGAATCTTACGCAGAGGGTGAGCTCATCATAGGGGGGGACTTTAATTTAGTTCTTGACCCTCGGTTGGACACATCATCTGGTAAAACTAGTGTTCCTCTTTCTACTCTTCGTAAATTGAAACAGAAATTGCCTGAAATGAAGTTATTTGATCTGTGGCGAATTTTACATCCTTGTGAAAAGGATTATACCTTTTACTCACTAGTACATAAAGCTCACAGCAGAATTGATTATATTTTTATGACACAATTTTTACTGGATGCAGGTCCCACAATAAGTATTAAACCTAAAATTTGGTCAGATCACTCGCCAGTTTTTTGTCGCTTAAATTTTGCAGAAATGCCTTGCAGGAACAGATACTGGAGACTCAATGATAATTTATTATATCGACCCAGTATGTGCTGCTGATATTAAAAAGACAATTTCTAATTTTATGGAAGATCATAGATCAGATAGCTCGGCCCCATCTATAAAATGGGAAGCATTAAAATGCGTCTTGAGGGGTATTTTTATTTCCCATGGGACTAGACTTAAAAGAGCAAAAGCAGCAGAACTTACCATCTTACTTCAAAATCTTTCTGATTTAGAAACAAAACATAAAAATACTAATAGCGATGAACATATAATCGAGTTATCGAACACACAGAATCAAATAAGGCGTCTTTTGGATCAATACTCTTTGCGGGATCGAGACAAGTTCTTAAGAACTTCGTATGAATATAGCAATAAAAGTGGGTCACATCTAGCAAGGAGTCTTCATCCAAATACATCTTCACGATCTATCATGAAACTGTCCCCTCCAGGCAAGGACTCGGTATATACAAACTCAGCGATCCCAGAGACCTTCTGGGATTATTACTCTACGTTATATAATATTTCTCAATCTATTCCCGGTCATGCTTCTCCTTCTTTGGAGAAGGAAAAGGAAATAATATCATATATGGATGAAACGTCTTTAGCAAGTCTTGATTTATCTACAAAATCTTTCTTGGATACTGACTTTACTTCAGAAGAATTAAAATTGGTTATCCAATCTGCAAAAAATGTTAGAACTCCAGGTCCAGATAGATTTTCTAATCGATTTTATAAAACATTCGCCCTAGATTTGACCCCACTCCTTCTGGAGTCATTTAATTAAATTTCGGAGTCCCAATCTTTTCCACAAGAGGCCTTAAAAGCCCATATATCTGTTATACTGAAACCGGGCAAGGATGAAACTAATCCAAGTAGCAATCGGCCAATTTCAATACTGAATTGTGATATAAAATTTTATGCAAAAATGATAGCCAATAGGCTCTGCCCGATACTCCCACGCATAATCCATTCAGATCAGACAGGCTTTGTAAGAACTAGAGAAGCTCGTGACAATACTATTAAGACTCTCTCTTTAATGTCTATGGCACAGAAGCGTCAAATTCCTGCCTGCCTGCTATCGATCGATGCTGAAAAGGCATTTGACCACCTAAATTGGAGATTTTTATTATATTCTCTTCATCAAATCAATCTTGGTAATAACTTGATTAATAAAATAATGGCATTGTATACTAATCCATATGCACAAGTAAGATCTAATGGCACTCTTTCATCTCCATTTAAGATTAATAACCCGTCAGGGTTGCCCCTTATCTCCTTTGTTGTATGTGATAACGATGGAGCATCTAGCAACGGCCATACGTAATAATCCTTCTATACACAGAATTACCATTAATAAAATAGAATATAAAATATCTATTTATGCAGATGGTGTTTTACTTTATATTTCTTTATATTTCTTCTCCTAGACTGAGTATCTCTTCTGTCGGAATTCAACAAGTTTGGGTGTGTGAGCAATTTTAAAATTAATTTAACTAAATCAGACTTATTGAATATTTCATTACCTATTGATAAGGTTACTTCTCTAGCCACCCCATTTCCCTTCCATCGACAGGAGGTAGTAGTGAAATATTTGGGAGTGATGATTCCTACAGATCTATCACTTATTTTCGACCTAAATTTTTTACCCCTCCTGGCACAAACTCAATTCGAGCTTTCATCGTGGTCTAAACTTTCTCTATCTTGGTTTGGTAGAATTAACGCCATTAAAATGGACATCTTACCAAAATTTTTATATTTGTTTCAAACTTTACCCATAAAAATTCCAAAACTTTTTTTAAAAAAAAGTTAAACAGATGCTTATTACAATTTATTTGGAAGTCTATTAAGCCTAGAATGAATCGGAAAAAGCTTTGTTGATCGAAGGCACGTGGAGGCACAGCTCTGCCAGACCTTGAAGGCTATTATAGGGCCTCTATATTTTCAAACATCTTGGATTGGTTTCATCATTTTCCCGATAAACAATGGATTCAAATTGAAACAGAGATATCTCCAATACATCCTAAGGCTGCATTGTGGGTCCCTTTCAAAGCCATAGGACAATGTGCCCTTTGGCCAAGGATTTCCTATACAGTTTTGGAATGTTGGCATTACTGTATAAAGCTTTTCCCAATATCAACCATCCCAAGCCCTCTCACACCACTGCTGGATAATCCTTCCTTCTCTATTGGGCTCCATTCACAAGCATTTCTAAGATGGGATGGAATTTTCTGGCCACAAATTAGGCATGTGATTTGAAATAATACATTCATAACATATGCAAACTTTCAAAATATATATAGTCAAAAGAGAGGTCTCTGGCTTATTTACTTACAGTTATAAAGTTTTTATGTATCTCTACAACCCAGGACAGATATACATAGGCCATTTACAGAATTTGAGGAATTGTGCCTCTCCTCCGAGCCTCCATCACATACTATATCTAAGATTTATAAAATATTATCATATTTAGGTTCTCCAGGTTCACCTACTTATACGGTAAAGTGGGCTACCGAATTGAGTTGTTCGATTAAGGAAGAGGACTGGGCTCAAATCTTTAATAACATGCATAAATTCTCAAGGGCATGTGATGCCGAGGAACGCAACTTCAAGTTGCTCTCGAGATGGTACAGAATGCCAATGGACCTACATAGCATATTGCCTTCTTATTCGGAATTGTGTTGGTGATGCCATATATCTAAAGGAGATTTTACTCATGTACGGTGGGCATGCCCACTAATCCATAAATTTTGGGAACGAATGATAAATCTTTTTAATCTAGTTATGGGTGAGGGGGTGCTCAACTCTGCAGAGGTGACTTTATTATCTCTTTTTCCAAACATAATGCCTAAAGCAAGGAAATCTCTTCTTCTCCTCTTATATCAGCAGTTAGACAGTTAATCCCTAGGTATTGGAAGACTTCTAGGATCCCCTCATTTTCAGAGTGGATTGAGAATCTAAATGGGATAATGCGCATGGAAGAACTGGTAGCAGAAAACAATGACACCATGGAGAAGTTTAGTGGGGTATGGAGGACCTGGTTGGCATTTGGGGGGCCATAAATGACCCTGACCTTTGGTTGGGTCTGATTATGGTGTAAGGACAAATATTAATTTAAAATTGTCCGCGAGCTGCAAGTTTACGGAGCAGGAGATGAGAGGACAGAGTTAGAGGGAACTTCACCTGGCTTCCCCTTTCCTTTTTTTTTTCTTGTTGTTTTCTTTCTGTTTTGTGTTTTTGTGGTGATGCCATGTGAGGTATGTATTTTGTTAAATTTGAAAATTAATAAAAAAGATATAGTGTGAAAAAAATGTACGCAGCTCTTTACATATACATTGTACATTTACATCAATCCCTACCCTCAAGGAGCTTACAGTCTAAGGTCCTTAACTCACATTCATACATACACATACTAGGGCCAATTTAGACAGAATCGAATTTAGCTACCAGCATGTCTTTGGAGTATGGGAAGAAACCGGAGTACCCGGAGGAATTATTTTGATTATTAATTTGTTACGCTCCAGTCGTTATTTTGGATAATTCGTAACCTCAGATAAATTGGTTTTCATTACGTTCACTAATAGCCAAATTTGAAAGGAAATTCCAATACCTAAAATGTAATAGTTATTATTAGTTAGTTGGTTATTATTTCTGTATATGTGATAAGAAAAGCTGCGCTTGTGTATGTGACAAAAATAAACAATAATAAAAATGCTGAACTTCCAAAGCATCCAAGTGATTGGATTATATAGTGAAAGAATATTTGTGATCAACGTGAAAAAACCTTTCCATAAAATCTACTGACATATGAAATAACTGATGAGTCCAAAAGAAAATATTAATAAGTCCAAAATAAATCCAATCCGTGCAAACTGTGATGATTAGTGTTCTTCTCTTAATCCTTCATAAGTGAATATGCATCCACCACACGGTTACAATAATATGGCTCTCTATGCGGCTGGAAGAAACTTTGCCTATAGAACTT
Source organism: Glandirana rugosa (assembly GCA_018402905.1). Taxonomy (NCBI): domain Eukaryota; kingdom Metazoa; phylum Chordata; class Amphibia; order Anura; family Ranidae; genus Glandirana; species Glandirana rugosa. The sequence goes on along the minus strand of BLSH010072865.1, from coordinate 43,191 downwards.
AGAGATGATTTTAGAATCTAAAATCATCTCCAAGTTCTATAGGCAAAGTTTCTTCCAGCCGCATAGAGAGCCATATTATTGTTCTAAAATCATCTCCAAGTTCTATAGGGAAAGTTTCTTCCAGCTGTTGCTTAGAGGGACAGATTATATTCTCTTCTTGTGATTAGTAGTGTCAAACGTGCCTAACCTAAATAAAACCTGAATAATTATAAAAGAAAACCTGAGTAGTCAATAAAGTATACAGTCATCTAAAATACCTTTCCAAAAAAGTGCAACTAGTGTTTATAAGAAAGTGATATATTAGGTTAGTGAACCTACGAAACCTTCAAGTCGTAAAAATAATAACAAATAAAAACAGTGTATGTGTTCGCGTCGAAAAGAATAGTGTATATGTCTTTATTATTGGTTGATT
>BLSH010072865.1:20844-41139 GCA_018402905.1 Glandirana rugosa | reverse complement strand
GTTATCATTACTTTATTTTATCATCAATACTCTAACACACTTGTGCACATGGGCTACAGCAGCAATAATATCAAATTGTAATAGAAGAAGGAGAAATTAGTAATTACTGATACATTGGGTGGCCAACATTCATCACATAACGGCACAGTAGATACTAGCAATGCGCTGTTCAAATACAAACGTTTTTAATCTTCCTATGACACTAATTGGGATACATAGGTCACAACAGCAGCTGCAATAAACCCACATAAAACACTACCATGTTTTTTTGAATAGGCCTCAATACAAAAAAAAAAAAACATGTTGGCTACCTCCTCCTACTCCTCTACCACCGCCACTTCCACCTACACTGCCACGGTCACGGCCTAGTCAACCTCTAGGCTCCTACTCCACATCCACCCCCCTTCCCGTTTTTTTATTTGATTTTAATTTCTTTTCCCTATCCCCATTTATTTGTAGGGCACTTGCCCTAGTTTGAAGATGATTTTAGAACAGTTATATGGCTTCTACTGTTAATTAATACTTTTCAGACACAGTTTGAAGATGATCCACATTCACCTCCATTTTTGCATTTTTTATGTTTTTATTTTTTTAAAAATATTTAAAGTTATTTCCCTGTCCCCATTTTTTGTAGGGCACTTGCCCCACCCTTACCTCCATTTTACTTCCTTTTGCAGCCCTCTAGGGCTTTCCAGGACTTTGTTACAGCCATTTTTGTGCCTAAAAGTTCGGGTCCCCATTGATTTCAATGGGGTTCGGTGTCCGTGCGATCGTTCGGGTTCCGTCCGGACCCGGACCTGCAGAACCCAAACTTCCAGAGGTTCGCTCAACTCTATTGATAAGTGAAGACTCACATTTTCAATCTATCACACTACCTCTTGATCACAGGAGCATTTGTTTTTCTTTTATATCGCTGTAACGTTATACAGGATCACCATGGTCTTTTGTGTCTCCTCTTTCTGAGAAATTACCTGAGGATAAAGATTTCATACAAATTAAAAAAAAAAAAATAGTGATATTAACCACTTCAATACTATGCACTTAGAACACTTTACTACCAGACCAATTTTCAGTTTTCAGTGCTGTTGCGCTTTGAATGACAATTGCGCGGTCGTGCGACGTTGTACCCAAACAGATTATTTTATCATTTTGTTCCCACAAATAGAGCTTTCTTTTGGTGGTATTTAATCACCCCTGCGGTTTTTATTTTTTGCGCTACAAATAAAAAAGACCGAAAGTTTTGAAAAAAAAAAATTCTCTATTTTTGTCACAAAACTTTGTAAATAAGTAAATTTTCTCCATCACCGGTGGGCACTGATGAGGCTACACTGACGGGCACTGATGTGGCAGTACTGATTGGCACTGATGAGGCGGCACTGATGATGAGGCACTTATATGCAGCAATGATGAGCACTGTTAGTCGGCAATGATAAGCAGCACTGACAGGTACTGATAGGTGGCACTGATATACAGCACTGATGGGCACTGATATGCAGCACTGACGGACACTGCTAAGCAGCACTGATGGGCACTCATAGACAGCACTGATTGGCACTTATAGGCGGCACTGGGCACTGATAGGTGGCATTGATGGGCACTGATAGGTGGGCACTGGTATGCATTGATAGGGGCACTGGTAAGCACTGATAGGGGCACTGGTGGGCATATATACTGATAGGGGCTCATTCCCTGGTGGTCTAGGGTGGCATCTGAAGGTGGCACTGAGTGTCATCCACATTGGGCACTATGTCTCTTACCTGGTGGTCTAGGGGGGTCGCCCTGGTGGTCCAGATTGGCTCCCTGGTGGTCCTTGGTCGGCTCCCTGGTGGTCCTGGGTGGGCACATCCCTGGTGGTCCCTGGGCAGGCTCCCTGGTGATCTAGGGTGGCGATCCGAGGGAGGGCTGTGCTGATAAATCATCAGCACAAACCCTCCCTGTCAGGAGAGCAGTCGATCGGCTCTCCACTCCTCAGATCTGCAGACCTGAGTACAGGAAAGCCGATAAACGGCTTTCCTGTGTTACACTGTGACCAGCCGTGATTGGTCACGTCTGGTCACATGGTAAAGTGCTTCGGATGGAAGCACTTTACCGAGATCGGTATTGCGGGGGGTCAGACTGACCTCCCACACCACCGATCGCCGTGATGTGCGCCCCCCGGGCGTGCAGCGGCTTGTTATCCTGTCATATGACGTCCAGTCAGGATAACTAAGCCACTTCCTGGCCGTCATTTTGCATATGGCGGTCGGGAAGTGGTTAATTGAAATGCAATAGACCAAAATCCACTATAGTTTCCTTTAGGCAGGCATGATATTCAGGTGACCTCTGAAGGAGTTAAATTCTGGAAATGGAATACAGTCTACTGTTTTTTTAAAGTTCAAATTATTTTTAACAACATAAGTTGTTCTGTGAAGTTTCCAGTTGTCCAGTTGACTCTCATTATGCTGGGTGGCAGATTGGTTTGTAGCAATATAAGGAGAAAGTCCCCACAGTGGTTTCACTGGCTCCATAGTCTGATCTTTAGAGAAAACTCCTGCGCTCGGATATATCAACCAGTAGTGGTGGCCTGACCAGGGACACAATCCTTTATAAATGTTCCGCTCTTTATGCACTAGATGGTCTTGCTGCCCTTCTCAGGACCATGGGAATCCAAATATAACTAGAGAAAAATACAAAAAAGAGAGTGGCGCACCGACCTTGTGCAACACCGTAAAACCATTACCATAGGGATGAAATTTCCCTTAGACCAATGCGGATAAAACAACGATTTCGGCCTAAATTTTGTCTCTAGGACCTCGGCCTCAAGGAAGGGACATGTTGATGTGTCCCAATCTTCTCCCATACCTTCACTATATAGTTCTTCCAAGATTTTTAACATATCCAAATCAACGGAATTCTCAGGTGAGGGGGTCTCCGTACCGCCTATCTCATACGGTTTAGTCTCCTTCATAGCAAAATAACGTTTAACCGTGAGATTGCGTATAAACTTATTTAGATCCACAAAGAGCTCAAATGTATTAGGTGGAGTCTCAGGAGCAAAGGTAAGGCCTTTTCTAAGGAGACCCAATTCAACATCAGAAAATACTGAACTGGAAAGATTAAAAATCTTTATCGTCGAGTGGGACTCTAGTTCTTTCTTCCTCTTTTTATGTTTCCTACCTCCACTCCTACCTCGTCTAATGGATTTCCCCTTTTCCTCGTAACCAGTGATGATGTTCTGGAGGTGGTACGTTTTCTCACCACTGGCTCTAAATTGCCCTTTGATGGGGCTATGTTTTTTGCTGCGGGTTCGACTGACCCCACAGCTCCTGTCACCGAAAAATTCTCGGATGAGGAAGTGTGACCTACATCCGTACTCCCCAGGGGCTGATCTGCAGCCGCCGTTTCCTCCACCTGACAAGCGGTACCAACTCTCTGAGCTGTGGATGGGGGTCCTGTCCTGTTAATCGAAGGGTTTAGACGCTGTTCGCCCGACTGGGTTCATTATTGCTGTCACTGGTCGCAGGCACTGAGTGGCCCTCATGTAGGTCAATACTGTTCAGGAAACCTTTGGGTAATGAGGCCCTCCTCAGTTGACGTTCTTCAATGGATAACACCATAATTCCACAATGGTCAGTATTTCAGAGAAATAGTTTCATACGTCAAGAAAGGTAATAACAGGTCAATAAAAACCAGCTGCTAGGAGGATCCACATGTACAAACTTTAGAGAAAACACCACACAACTCCTGCGCTCGGATATATCAACCAGTAGTGGTGGCCTGACCAGGGACACATTCCTTTATAAATGTTCCGCTCTTTATGCACTTCCTCCACTGCCTCCTGCTGTAGCCAAATATTTCAAAATTTGGTGTACCTGGGTCCCACTGGCTTCCATCAATTCTGTGCTGATGGCACTGCTGGACATCTGATGTCAAATGGAAATAAGCATGATGCATTTTAATGGCGGACCACTGCGTCTGCCGTCCTCAACATTGTCCGATCAATGGTGTCCTCAATGCTGAGAAATACAGGCAGGTACATCATTCCATACCACCAGGGAGGCATGTTGGCCCACTTTGTTCTTCAACAGAGCAACAACCCCAAACTTACAGCCAATGTATTTTAGAACTATCTTCTTCTTTACAGCATTTTTTCACACCTGCCTAAAACTTTTGCACAGTACTGTATATGTAAAATATTTAATTAATGAACCACTGTATTGTTTGTAAGATTAACCACTTCACCCCCCGGAAGGATTTCCCATGTTAGGACCAGATCACTTTTTGCGATTCGGCACTGCGTCAATTTAACTGACAATTGCGCGGTCGTGCGACGTTGTACCCAAACGAAATTTGCATCCTTTTTTTCCCACAAGTAGAGCTTTCTTTTGGTGGTATTTGATCACCTCTGCGTCATTTCTGATCACCGCTATAAACAAAAAAAGAGCGACAATTTTGGAAAAAAAAATATTTCTAATTTTTGCTAAATTACAAATCCAAAAAAATATATAAAAAAACAAAATTATTCATATGGTTTTGGCCAATTATATATTTTTTCTCATATCTTTGGTAAAAAAGAATCACAATCTGCGTTTATTGATTGGTTTGCGCAAAAGTTGCGGTGTTTACAAACCATGAGAATTAATTTCTGGCGTTTTTACAATTTTTTTTTTTTACTGGTAATGGCGGCGATCTGCAATTTTTATTGGGACTGTGATATTGGGGCGGACATGTCGGACATTTTTTACACTTTTTTGGGACCAATGACATTTATACAGCGATTAGAAATTGAAATATCCACTGATTACTGCATAAATGTCATTGGCAGTGAAGATGTTAACCTGGGGGGTGCTCTAGGGGTTAACTGTGTTCCCTAGGCGTGTTCTAACTGTGAGGGGGCTGGGCTGTCAGGGGCATAAGAGATCTAACTGATCCCAGTGACAGGGATCTGTAGATCTCTTAGATGCTGCCTGACAGCACGTGGAACCACCGTGGTCACATCGCCGGTTCCCCATTTTTCTGCTGTGTTAAGCAATCGTGGCTCGCCGGCGGACATGGGGTCCGCCCGAGCCGCGGGCACACTCCTGCAGAGTGTGGCGGCGAGCTCCCGCCCGCTAGCCACACATGTGCGAGCCGCCGTTCAAAGACGGTGATTTGCGGGATGCTGCCACTCTGCAGCAGTAAATGTACGCAAGCCGGTCGGGAATTGGTTAAGAACTGTCTAGGTCAGATAGAAATCTCCTAGGAGTCAACATAGTTGAACGTTTGGGTGATTATCAGGAATGGGTTTTGGGTTCAGACCAAACTATATTCTGCACCTACGGCGATTATTTACCAATATTCAGACTCCGGGAGCGGACCCTGACACTAGAGTGGTGGTGTCATTGGATACGCATAAAGCGTTTGATTCTATTGAATGGCCCTTTTTATTTGAGACCCTTCAATGGTTCGGATTCGGTCCCAGTTTTTTGACCTGGGTTAGGCTGCTCTATTCCCAGCCCATGGCACGCCTTAGAGTAAATAATAATATCACGGATGCTTTTCCTATGCTCAGGGGAACTAGGCAGGGGTGCCCCTTATCTCCCTTATTATTTGCACTAGCCATAGAGCCCCTGGCAGTGCTCCTCAGGCAAAATAGAGGAATTAAAGGATGTCCAATTAATGATTTGGAAGAAAAAACATCCCTGTATGCGGATGATATGTTGCTATATTTAGCAGATCCGGCGGACTCTCTATGCAATGCCTTGCAGACTATCATAAAATTTGGGACCTTTTCGGGTTTCAAGGTTAACTGGTCGAAATCCAGCATATTCCCAATGGATCCCCGGTTTCAACCACTGCTTCCACTGAATATACCACTTAGCGTGGTTTCTAGATTTAGATACCTGGGAGTGGAGGTACAACTGCCCCTAAAAAGCTATATTGACAGCAATGTAGCCCCTTTGATTAGAAGAATGAAAACTTGCTTGATTGCCTGGGCTAAACTTACTTTGAATCTATTAGGGAGGATTAACCTCTTTATCCTCCCCAGATTTTTGTATGTCTTCTGGCATGCACCGGTCTATCTAGCAAAAAAATTTTTCAGGGAAATAGACTCTTTGCTCACCTCTTTTTTATGGGCATCCCGACCGGCTAGAATATCATTATCCACTCTGAAACTCCAAGTTCAGGGGGGAGGGATGGCCTTACCCGATTTACAAGCCTACTACTGGGCAGCTCAACTGACCCATATCCATAGCTGGTTTTTCCCAGACATTGAGAATGCCTCGGTTGCAGCTCAAGCAGCAATCATGCATTCCTATGAAGCACTAATAAATCTATTATATAGAAATGGACCATATCCTAGTCAGGGGGCGGAGGTCCTTAAAGTATCATATAAAATCTTCCATTTAGTCAATAATAAAATTGGGGCCTCCTCCCTAAATATCTCACCCAATGCTCCCCTGTGGTATAATGATAACCTGGAGGAGATTGTCTGCTTACCCGATGTAAGTCGTTGGACTCGGGTTGGACTTAAATATGTGCATCAACTGTTTGTAGAGGAAAGATTTAAGTCCTTCCGGGAAATGAGGTCTGAATTGGGTGTCCCTGCCAACTACATCTTCTATTACTACCAGCTCAGACACGCGGTAGCAGCGCAATATGGGTTGAAGGATGTTCACCTTAGGACTTCGATACTGGAGGCTTTACTGTATGATGATGATCACTCTAAACTGATCTCTAGATACTACTCCCTGATATTCTCCAAGAAGGCCTCCACTTTAATTAGGGTTCAAACCCACTGGCAAACAGATATTCCTGATTTGCAAGATGATACCTGGGAGGCAGTGTTGGGAGGTCAGTTGACAAGTGTCATTGCAGCAGGAGACAAAGTAATTCAAATGAATTACCTACATAGGATCTACTATACTCCTGCAAGACTTTTCAGAATGGGTAAACTAGAGTCTGAGGAATGTTATAGATGCCGGGCAGAGGTGGGCAACTTTTTCCATATGATTTGGGAATGCTCAAAAATCCGTAAATTTTGGTCAGAGATTACCTCCTTTATGGAAGAGAGACTGGCCCTTCCGAATATATGTAACCCTGCTAGATGTATCCTTGGGGATTTAGAGGACGAGGACTTGAGAATTCACAATAAAACTTTAATTAGGTTTCTCTTTTTCTATGCTAAAAAAGCAATTGCCATCCAGTGGAGGAACCCCGATCCGCCGACTCTCCGGATGTGGGTGGAGTTGGTGAGTGGAGCTCTGCCCATGTATAAATTAACATATACGGCTAGGGGATGTGCAAAAAAAATCTCCAAAATATGGTCACAATGGATTGACAAAGTGTCTGGGTCCATTGAGATATAATATATAGAGGAATGATAGTATTTGACAGCTTGGGGGGTCAGATTGAGCCTAAGGAGGTTCTTTTTCTCTGCTGGCCCCTGAGAAAGTCCTAGATCCCTCACCACGATCAATACCTGACAGTAAGGCTAGACGAATACTTCATGTGGTTTTGTTAAATTTTTGTTGTTTTTTTTTGTTTTTTTATTTTTGTTTTTTGTTTCTTGTCCTCATGGATTCTATTTGTAATTTCCCTTGCAACTTAATGTACATGGAAAGATAAGTGGGTGTATGCTAATTTTGTTGTACTGTAAGTAATCCGATAATATGGAGATATAATCTAAACTATATGCCCTTTCATGTTTTGTGATCTCATGAGGTGATTGTTTATATGTACTTTAATAATAAAATACCTTTAAAAAAAAACAAACTATATTCTGCATTTGGCAAACAGGCAAATTAAATGGGATGTTTGTTCAACCATGGAGCGAGCCTCCTGCCATAGTGGGTAATTATACTTTTAGCAGTGGTACTTCTACCACTGCCAAATGTGACAGCTTCCTGTCCAGGGCTCCTGGTTGCAAGGAAGCAATCTACTGACAGCATCCTTGCAACTATTGCCACAATCTTGGACCCTTTCATTTGCTGGCTGGGAGATTCCCAGACAGCAGCTGAATGTAGACAAAGTGTTAGGGATATCGGCTGACAACACTGAACAAACATGGGCATGGCATAGTAAAATTAAATTAATGCACTGACATTATATCATATGGATGAAGGTGAAGGGCCCTGATGAGGGTCTGCTTTGTGGTACCCATGCTGTTTTTCTTTAAAAAACAAAATAAGCCTGCAGCAATATTTACCACATATAGGCCATGCAATCCACAGCAAGCCTTCAGTTCAAGAAGAATCAGCAGGAACCGCCAAAACTCCAACTTTATGTCACTTGAAAATGGTAAACCTCAGGAGATGTGGAGATACATTGGGTCCACACATGGCTTTTTCTCATCAAACATCAACAAAAGCTATGTGTGGACCCAGTGTATTTCAACATGCCCTGAGGTTTAACATTTTCAAGTGACATAAAGCTATAAAGCTCCCACATAGGTGGGAGTTCCCAACAATCAGGGGCTTTTGGACCAGGGTTTTTCTCTGCCGTGCCAAATCACAGGCATCTCTATCATAAAACAGCCTCAAATAGCACTATTAAATCAACCCCTACCGGGAATTCCCCATAGTTCCCAATGGTTGATCTTTTTTCCTTTTACTAGCTGCCAAAATATCACTCATGAGAGCATGGAGTACACCCTCAGTTTCTATGGTAAAGCACAAGATTTCCTGGATTATGGTTCATGAGAGTACCATTAATGACAAATTGCTACAGTTCGAGGAGACCTGGGAACCGTGGGCCAAATATGTGAATATTCTGATAACCTCCTCTCAGGCGGAACAATAGATGTTCTCCTGTGGGTCCTGGGTCCACTCTTTTTTCCCCTCTTTCTGCTACCATTCTTTCCCATTTCTCGTTCTTGATCCAAATCTCTTGTTTACTTTCTTTTGACAATTTATGGTTGTCTGTTTAGCATCAGAATTTTCATGTGAATGGACTGCTGGATCCATGCCATATGCATACAAGTGCATTATATGGTTACTCTTTTTTGATATTTTGAGGAAGCTTAGAGAACTATGTAGGGCTATTATTGTTTAGACTGATGTATTGATGGGAACTATTTCCGTACCCAATAGAAGGTGCCTTTAACTATTTTGTTCAGTACTTTTAATGGATGCATGTATATGTCCATTCTTACCTTAATAAAAATTATTGAATGAAAAGCCAGTTTTAAAAAATAATTTTCCTTAAATTTATTGAGTAAGCACAAAAACATTTTCTGCCTCCAGGGATCCATAGTATGTGCCGAAAAGCTGCATGCGGCTCCCAAGTCGCAGGTTCGGCACCAGGGCTTTATACAATCATCCAGTGTCTTCTAGTGTCTGCAGATGCTTTCAGTACTTAAGTGGTAAGTTGGACAATAAAAAAAGGGTAAACAATAGAGACAGGTACCAACTGTTAGGCTCTGGTACTGGTTGTAATCCAGTGGCGTAGCTAGCAGTGGATGCTGGTGACATTTTAGGGCAGACCCACCCTTTCTTTTTGACCCATCCAACTTCTCATAAGCCCCACCCTTTATAGATTCCACCCATTGTGTCAGAAGTATACAGCCCAGCATCACCAGATAGGGTATACAACATCGCCAGATAGGGGTATGCAGCATGACCAGAGGGGTATACAGCATGGCCAGAGGAGTATACAGCATGACCAGAGGGGTATACAGCATGACCAGAGGGGTATAAACATGACCAGAGGAGTATAGAGCATGACCAGAGGGGTATACAGCATGACCAGAGGGGTATACAGCATGACCAGCGGAATATACAGCATGACCAGAGGAGTATACAGCATGACCAGAGGGGTATACAGCATGACCAGAGGGGTATACAGCATGATCAGAGGGCTATACACATGACCAGAGGGCTATACACATGACCAGAGGGCTATACACATGACCAAAGGGGTATGCAGCATGACCAGAGGGGTATACACATGACCAGATGGGTATACAGCATCCAACACCCTCCCCCCCCCCCCATTGCACATTAAACACTGGGCTCTGTACATTATATACCAGGCTATACATTATACACAGAGCTCTGTACATCATATACCAGGCTGTACATTATACACAGAGCTCTGTACATCATATACAAGGCTGTACATTATACACAGAGCTCTGTACATTATATACCAGGCTGCACATTATACACAGAGCTCTGTACATCATATACCAGGCTGTACATTATACACCGTGCTGTGTACATCATATACCAGGCTGTACATTATACACAGAGCTCTGTACATCATATACCAGGCTGCACATTATACACAGAGCTCTGTACATCATATACCAGGCTGTACATTATACACCGTGCTGTGTACATCATATACAAGGCTGCACATTATACACAGAGCTCTGTACATCATATACCAGGCTGCACATTATACACAGAGCTCTGTACATCATATACCAGGCTGTACATTATACACAGAGCTCTGTACGTCATATACCAGGCTGTACATTATACACAGAGCTCTGTACATCATATACCAGGCTCTACAATGTACAATGATTGTACTATATAACTGTAATAAATAAATAAATAAACACTCAACCGTAGCTTGTGGAAGCACTGGTCCACTGGGAGCTCTGGTGAATTAGGTTTACCCAAAGTAACAATACGATTTAAGTTTAATAGGATCACATTTCTGATTAACAAAGGGATCACTTCCGGTTGCTAGGCTTTGTGCATTTTGGAAAACATTTTTGCTCATTGCACTCTAGTGATGAATTATCTTGTAGAATGGGTAGAACCATAAACCTAAAAGCACATTGCCAGTCCCATTCATTTAGATTTAAGCTGAAAAAAAAAAACAGTTGATGATGATTTCACTTACTCATAAACTTTTCTATGTCATTATAGACAATTGTCAGGTGCCATGACAATCAATTACAAGCTGGACAGCGGGACATCAAGATAATAATAAGATAATAATGACCATGGTGTCACACATGAAATAATTATACATTTCTAATTCCCATACACGTCCACCTAGGTCATTCTTGAAATGTAATTTGTGTCTCATGATTGGTCAGATCTTCTCTGGTACCTGTATAAAAGGTGATCCAGAAGATGAGTGTCACACCAAGCATCAAAGAGAAGATATTTCACATTACAGTGAAGGAGAACTCTGAAGAAGATGAATGAAAAGGTCTTCCTCCTGCTTCTGGGCTGTGTTACAGGGCTGGTGAGCAGTCTACCTCTATCTGCACCACTACAGGTGAGCTAATGAGCTGTCATGAAAAGTACAGGGAACAGGTGACAACTATACTTTTGAAAATATAGCATCCAATATGTTACTGACAGTATTAGCTGCTAGTGAAATGTAACTTAGCCACAATTATTTCCCATTTACTTTTGAATAAAGTGGTGGGGGTTTAGCTTTGCTGTCAGATTTTAACACTTTCTTATTACTGCCTGGGCCCCTGTAGGGAAATTATTCCATTGTCCCGGCCATTGCCAGGAGGACAGAAAGTGAGGGGAAATCCAAAATGCTATAGTTGTGAGCAGAACAGGGGATACTGTAAAATCTTCCAATGATGACTGTTGTGGTAACATCTGTCTAAGAAATAATTTTTTCACCATTATTGTGAAACTTCCATTTATTTTTTTTGGTGTCCCTAATACAGGAATTGAGGGGAATCTAAAATGAGGTAAAGACAGCAAGAAAAACATTTGAGCCCAACAATTTCTCTTAGAAATAATTGTAAAGGGTTACCATGGGGTTTTAGGAAAAGTTATAAAAAGCATGACCAGCTATTCAATATGAACTTTTTAAAATAATCCATAAAGATGAAAAAAGCATACAAAATCAGGTATACCATATTTAAAAAGCTGACTTCAACCATGGTCCTACATTGATACATCTACAACTGATGAAAGATGTGGTCTAATAATGTAAATTGTTCCTTATTATTGTTTATAAAGTAAGGCCTCTGATAAATTATGTTCAAGTAATAAATCATAGCTTTGCATAGACTGACTCAAGTGTGTTAGAAAGCGAGTATAAAACACATTAAAAAGATCATGTAGTGGTACCCCCATAGGGGCTGCTGAGTATAATGGTCTTTTTGTCACACTGCCCAGCCAGGCATTCAGTTCTCAAGCACTCTGGGTCATTGAACAGTCCATATATTTTTTTTTTTTTTTTTTCGTATGGAATTTAACTTGGATGGGAAAAGGGGAATTCTGAGATACCCAGTTGATTGCAGAACATTGCATGGGACCTTCCTACCTTCTGAGTATCACTCCATACTCCTCCTGCACATCGCTTTCTATCTTCTGAGTATCACTCCATACTCCACTGCACATCGCTTTCTATCTTCTGAGTATCACTCCATACTCCTACAGCACACTACTTGGTTCCCAGGATCAGCTAGCATATATTGTTGATTAGGCCTGACGCTAACTCAGCCAGGTCTCAGTGGATCACCCTTTGTAGGAAGGGATCTTGAGCCCCTATAGTGTAAAAATGCTCAGATGATAGCCGTTTCACATGTGGCTACTGATACCAGTCAGCCCTTTTCAGGCCCTGCCAGCCATCGAGGCTGCAACTGCCTGACTCCACTGCCCCTTACACCACAGTCCACTCTTTTGTTTCTGCACTCATTTCTGACTGCAATCGCCCAGTCCTCTCAGGCGTACCTCACCAGTCCTCATGACTGTGCCTCACTCACTAGCTCTCCTGACTGTGACCAGTTGTCCTCCCTGGAGTCTCTCTGTAGTGCTATCTCCTACTGTCCTCTCCTTGCTCTCTCGTGCCTCCAGTCTAGGACCTTTTCTTGAAAGGGGTCCGACCACACCCTAGCCCAGGCCAAATGTCACTCCCCAGACTGAGGAGCTACCTCAAAGGCCCCCTGACAGCCTAGACAATCCTCACACCAGCTCTTCCATCCTACAACTCCTCCCCAGCTGGGCTGACCCTGGGTATTTGAGGAGGCCTGCCCCCTGCCAATCCAAGTTGGGGATTGATCAGGGCTCCTTAGAACACCCCAGGTAGCGCCACCTCTCCTCTCCTCCTCTATTTCTATAACCTTCTAGAAAGAAGAGGGAGGTGCCAATGGTTCTACCTGTGAATCACCCAGCCCTACACTGAGCCACTCCCAGCCGAGGTCAGATCAAAACAAACAGGCCTGGCTGCCAGCTAGGCCTGCCTAAATTTACCTACACTCACAAAAATCCTACCTCTATCACCTACCTACCTAGAAGGTTCTACAAACATAACAGTTTCTCAGAAAGATTGAGTTTATACTTCATGCACTGGTATACCCTAAAGAATAGATTCAAGCAGAACTGGTGGATTTATTCCAAAAACCGTGCAATTTCACCAACAGGACCAAAGATGTCCAAACCTTGAGGGGGGCTGAGGAGCACTCTGGCAGATGGGGATGGGGCGGGACCAACAATTGTTGTCTGATATTATTTTATTTAATTTGAAATAAAATATTAATACCAATATTTACTTTTCAGTACTATCTACCTGGAGTGAACGAAGCTGGTAAGCCTTATAATACTCTTATTTAAAGAATGATTTTGCTTTCTTTCTGTTCTCTATCAGCGGTTTTGTTTATACTGATTTATTCCAATTCATTAATATTTTTTTATAATATTGCTAAGTCAGTAATTGTACTGATCCATTGGCCCTAATCAGCCTGACTTTATTATCTTCTATCTATATAAAGTTCATCCACAAAAAAATGTGTATCCTCATAACCCTAAACCCATAATTGATCCGGAGGAAGGCAAACATCCCTTATAAAGACTATTTAACTTTGCAAGGAAAAAATCCTTCCTGAATCCAAAAGGCAAAAGATCCATCTATGGAGAATCATTAGATAGTGTTAATTCTTATAAACATCTACAAAGTCATAAAGTTTTAAAGCAGAGGTCCAGTTATATTTTTGTTTATTAAAAGTCAGCAGCAACAAAAAGTGCAGCTGCTGACTTTTAATAAAGAGCCACTCACCTGTCACACGATCCAGTGGTGCACTCACCCACACTGTGTTCTCCCTCTGTCCTCCTGCAGCAGTGCCGGCATCTTTACTGTGGGCACCCGGCTATGACAGCCGGGTGCCCACTGCACATGTGCGAACGGCGCTGAGCTCTGTGACAGGTCCTGAAGTCTTCTAGGACATGTCACGTTTCCCAAAAGACTTCGGGAGGGAGAACTTCCGCTTCCGGTCGCCTAAGACGACTGGAGCAGAAGCAGGAGCGGGCACTTGTCAAAATCGGGTACCTGCTCCCCCCCACCCTCCTCCCCAAAAGCTCTGTTTCACAAACAGGAGGCGGGGAGGAGGCTTTAAAGCGGAAGTTCCACTTTAGGGTGGGACTCCACTTTAAGAATTGCATTTAGTCATCGTGATCTATCCCCTGAGAAATGCTATACCACATTTTCATACAGTGAAGGACCCTCACCTTAAAGAGACCTTTTTACCAATTAAAAACAATGCAGATAAAACCATAGGGAAATCTATTGTTTTAAGTGTTTACCTGCAGTGTGTTTCCTTTTCATAAATGATTTATTATTCACCTGCAATGTGGCTCTGTCCCTTCCCTCATCTCCCACATAACCTTTCATATAGCTGCCATGGGAGTAGTGAAAAGGAATAGTGTAAAGTCTCAGTTGAGTAAAACCTCTTAGTCTGCTGGGGCAGATGACATCACGTCCAAGATGGTAGCAACCAGCAGCAGTTTTGAGCTTTGGCTGTTTACACCAGTGAGGTTTTTACAGTTAATAATGCCTAAAATATGTGAAATACACATATAGTCCTTTGTATGTTTTTTGGTAAAAAGAATGGTCTGGCAATAGAGTTTTTTTTTTAACCACTTCATCCCCGGAAGGATTTCCTGCTTTAGGACCGGAGCCCTTTTTGCGATTCGGCGCTGCGTCGCTTTAACTGAAAATTGCGCGGTCGTGCGACGTTGTACCCAAACGAAATTTGCATCCTTTTTTTCTCCCAAAAAAGAGCTTTCTTTTGGTGGTATTTGATCCCCTCTGCGTCATTTCTGATCGCCGCTATAAACAAAAGAAGAGCGACAATTTTGCAAAAAAAACCCCCAAATTTCTTACTTTTTGCTAAAATACAAATCCAAAAAAAAATATAAAAAAACATTTTTTTCACCGTTTTTGGACGATTTATATTCTTCCTCATATTTGCGATAAAAAAATCGCAATCGGTGTTTATAGATTGGTTTGCGCAAAAGTGGTCGTGTTTATGGATGATGAGAATTCACTTTTGGGGTTTTTATTTTTTTTTTATTTTTTACTAGTAATGGCGGCGATCTGCGATTTTTAGCAGTACTGCGATATTTCAGCGGACATGTCGGAACATTTTGACACTTTTTTGGGACCATTGGCATTTATACAGCGATCAGTGCTATAAAAATGCACTGATCACTGTGTAAATGCCACTGGCAGTGAAGGGGTTAACCTGCAGGGGGCGCTCTAAGGGTTAACTGTGTTCCCTAGGCGTGTTCTAACTGTGGGGGGGACTGCCCTAGCTGGGGAAGGGAAGTGGTCACAGCCTCCGTACACAGGAAGGCTGTGATCACAGCCCTTCCCCCTTCACAGAATGGAGGTCCGTGTTTACATACACGGACCTCCGTTCCTTCACTCCGGGGGGGCCATCGCGGGTAGCCGGCGGCAATCGAAGCCGCCGCACCCGCTCCCTGGCCCTCCCCGAACACAGTGAGCGCGCGCTCACAGTGCGCGTTATTGCAGCCGCCGTCGTATGACGGCATTTGCGATAACGAACCACCTTGTCGCCGTCAACCTGCGGTTGGCGGTCGGCAAGTGGTTAAAGTCATCTCTCTTTTCTTAGGTGAGGGTGTCAATGGCACTCAGGGTGATTCAAGCAAAGACTACACGATTAATAATATAACCAACCAAAAGTTTTACACATCAGGAATAGCTTTGTAGAGCTACTCTTTATTTTATTCTTATATGATTCCATTTATTAAATGGGCTTAATATTTAAAAATTAAGTCACTTTCATTTCTTTGGTTGCAATTATTTGAATAGATGTGCCTAATGCCTATTTTGTATACACAGCCCATAAGAGTGAAGGCTCAGAAGAACCACAAGGGATCTTCAGTAAGATTTTGAAAGCTAATAAAGGTAATTATTCTAAACCACAGGATTCTGTACTGCATTATGCAGGTGCTAAATCAAGGCAAAGCAATGGGCAATAAGAATTTATAATGAATAAAGTTATCAGTTTCAGGATCCTTTAAATCATGGACTGGCCAATAGCGTGTGAGGAGAAATATGGTGCTCTTGTCTTAGGTTACAAACTCTTTATCAATGCTGAGTGTTTCTTTAAAATCAGTTGACTGATGGGTTATTCCTACTTCTACCATTGCAATGAAACTTGTGAGATAAAGAGGTTGGTTTATTAAAGGCAAATAGACTGTTCACTTTGCAAAGGAAATTGCACTTTGCATGGGAATTCAGAAGAAAATCAGCATCAATATCTCTAGTAAAAGTGTGTGTTCTTTCTTTTGCAATTTCTAGTTCTGAATTTAAAATGAAAGCTGAACTCCAGGGAGATAAAAAAATCGTAAATAAATTCAGCTCTGTATTCTTTACTACATTTTAATTGTACTCTTTAAGGCCTCATACACACGGACGTTTTTTGACGCCGGCGTTTTCTGGCGTTTTTTGCAGCTCTCCATGTTAGTCAATGGCCCCATAAAAACGTCGGCGTTTCTGAGCTGTAGGTGGCGTCGGCGTTAGTGAGCAGAAAGTAGAACCCATGGCCATCGCGTTCTGAGGCTGTAACATTTTGACGTTTTTTGACGCCGACGCCACAATATGCCAAGAAACGCCAACATATGCCACCATATGCCACCTATTATTATACCGGCGTTTTCCGGCGTTTTTTGACGCCGACGTTTTTAGGTTGAAAAATAGCAGAGGGATGATTTTGTTTTAAAAAACGCCTATTGACGCCTATTGACGCCGACGCTCACTAACGCCGAAAAACGTCAATACATAACGCCGAAAACCGTCGCCTTTTTTCCTTGACGTCGGGCCCGACGTTTTGTTTATTTTTTTATATACGCCCGTGTGTATGAGGCCTTAAATGTAAGCAATGTAAGTACCTCCATTGGACATAGAATCAGCCTCTTGCAGTCCCTATACAGTAGAGCTCAGGCTAGGGATGGGAGAAGTAGCACAAGGAGTATGTTAGCTGTGTTGTAGTGAATGCTCCATTGTAATAGAAATAGAGAGTAAAGTGACAGAGACACGAGACTATCAGACCTGTAAGTGTTATTTCACTGCAGCAGAGTCAAAGTAGAAAGAGTAAAGCTGGGCCTTTGGACTGCATGAAAATACCAAAAAAGTTCCTCCAGATGCACAGATTCCCATTGTGCCTATTCTATTCTGTTGTATACCCCAACACTGTACTGTACTGATTAGACGCAGCGGCTGTTAGTTCTAAAGTTTTCTGTCTGGATTCTTCCATTTTCAAATAATGTCATGTGAGAAGGGACCGACAGAGCCACCCACATAGCAAACTTCAGCCAGTTCACAGTGTATGGGCAGCTTAAATCCAATGCATTTTAGTGTATTAACCATAACCATTTTCTGTATTTTCAGATAGCAAAACACCCATGGATGGAGGCGATATACTGGTACAGAATGACCGCAGCGCCATGAACTGTCCTGATTGCCTTTGGACTCAAAGTGATGATGGTACTGTTCCTGTTCCCTACATCATAGATTCCCGTTTCAGTGAGTTCCCTCTTTGTTCTCTTGCTTTGAAGTATTTGTTGCTTTTTGTTATTTGTAGAAACCCAACCTTCTATCTCTGTTTCCAGGTCTCAGTGACCTGAATAGGATTCTGCTCGCTATGGCAGAGTTTGAGTCATTGACTTGTGTGAGGTTTGTGTCTCTTACAACAGAAGATGATTATCTCAACATCACTCCTGGTGATGGGTAAGGTTGTCTATTGTCTATCATAGTTCTTTACATATAGTGAAACAATAGGGAGAATCTAAAACATAAACACCTTAGACTTCACTGCACCAATCTCTGTATGACGGCTTCTCTTTTTTATTTTTTCCAAAAAAACTATAGAATTCCTCTGTATATTTGCAAATATATGGGAAAGTCACAAGCCAACAACAAGGTGCTTCTTGGTTGTCTCCTTTTTCTGTGTACCTTGCAGAAGCAGCACATGGACATAGGATTTTTATCCCAGCACTGCTTACATTGAGTAGATAATAGAAGAATGGAAATGACTGAGAGGAAGTGGGGCTTAGTTACATATGTAGCGCCCCAAAGTGTAGGCCTTTTTGTGTGAGGTCTTTTTTGTAGGAGAGGCAAAATTTAGTCAGGCCTGACTGTAAGTGCAGGCCTGAATGTTTTGGTATGGGCTGGGGAGTCCCTCAGGGAGTGGCTGGAGATGGAAGGAAGGAACATCCCTTAGAGTTTCCTCCCCTTTGAGCAGAGAAGGCTCTGGAAAGGGGGATGGATGAGGAGGTGTCACTTTTCGATGTATGACAAGGAGCCCTGACCAATCTACAGTCTGGATTGGCAGGGGGCAGGCCTCCTTAAATACAGCGGTCTGCCAGCAGGGGAGAGGAGAGTGTTGGGTGGAAGAAAATGATGTAGCAGAGGTGCTGTGGAGGCCTCACCTGGGTGGAGCCCCTAGTCTGGGGAGGGGTGACCTTGAGACCTGGAGGCTTGGGTGCAGCCAGGAATGGAGTTAATTCCTGGAGCAGCACAAGGTAGCAGGAGAACATCAGATGTGCTACTGAGGACACTTTAAAGTATCCACCAGAGTTGGCAAGTGACAGACCCTGGGAGTTGGAGGAGAAAGGCTGGAGCAGGCTGGGAGAGGAATAGTGGAGGCCTTGGGAGCCAGTCAGGGGGAGGAGTGTCTTTGTGAGGAAAGCAGGTCGGTGAGACCTGGAAGAGGGATTGGCTGGAAGTTGTAGTCCATCAAAGGCCCAGCTAGCACCATTGTACTAAGCTACACTTTGAGGAGTCTTTGACCCTGGCCTGTAATCGGTGGTCCGGAGGTCCTGCTGACAGCATGCAGCCCTCACCATGTGCTAGCTGCGGGGAAGAGAAAGGAATTGAGTGAACCTGATAAATTTCCCTTCAGGTCAGGAAACTAAGTGAAGTGGTGGAGAGAAGTGACAGAGCAATAGTCTGCAAGAGATGTGCTGGAGAGAAGTGAAGGAGCAATAGTCTGCAAGAGAAGTGCTGGAGGAAGTAGAGTGTATAGACGGTCGTGTATATAGTGTGGTCCTGTAACCAATTTTTTGGGCATCCCACAGTCATCCATCTTCCCCATCCACGTTAATCCCCTAAATAAAACAAACAAAAACAAGAGCCGGCCTGTTCAGTGACTTCGGATGTGAGATATGGTGGGATTGATGGCAGCTATAAGGTGAACCACAACTACCAGCCACTCCCAAGGGAGCACATGGCTACATATAGTTAGTCTGGCTGAAAAAAAACACAAGTCCTTCTAGTGTCAACAGACTAAACGAATTCCACTTTAAAAAAAATCATACCTACAATCAAAATAGAACCAAATATGTCTGTCCAAAAATGAGCAGTGGATTTGTTTTTTTTGAGCCAGCACAACGTTACTTAGCTCCCAAATACCATACCTTTTACTAGAAACCTGTTGATATGAGTTAAAAAGTTCAAAGAATTAGCAGAGATAAGAGATATAAAGGTTATTATTGGCACAATGGTGGACACTCCACTTGGGTAAAGGAATATGGGCAATTAATTGTTCTAAAAACAGATATCAATCAAAGAACAATTTAATATCTCAAGGCTCTAGTGCTAGAGTCCATTACTCATTAGTCCATGTTTGCAGGACACAGCTCACTGAGGCAGCTCCGTGGAAGGCAAGAAGCAGCTCTGCAGGAATGACAAGGAAAAAGACAAAAGCACCTTCTAAGGGCAGCTGTATTGTAAACATATATTCCAGTGGTTCTCAACTCCTGTCCTCGGGACCCACTAACAGGCCAGGTTTGCAGGATAACTGAAGGTGATATCATTTGCTGCTCAGTGATTGCAGTATTCTAGTCTGAATCTCGTCTCGACGAAGAACGGAAGGTGCCTCGACGGAGTCACTCGACACAGGACGTTTGTACCTGATTACTCATTACCTGAGATCGTGATCTCGGAACTCTATAATTTAACAAGAAACTAACTATAGACAAAAATCTTGTTAATTAACGGGTATAAGGAAATGGGTTCACCTCACAGGTGGTAACACGGTTATTATTGGAAATATAGAGAATAGAGACGATTAAGAAACTTGAAAAATTGAGTATAGTTGTCCAA
>BLSH010072865.1:2968-13692 GCA_018402905.1 Glandirana rugosa | reverse complement strand
CAGGAAGCATCAGCTCTGCTCCCTCTAGCACTGGCTCCAGTGCTGCGCACTACCGGTCGGACAGAGCAGCTGCCTGAGACTGAGTTAGTTAGATGCTGCAGCCTGCAGAACATGCAGACACGGAGAGAAACCAGCAGCCAGGTGCCCTTAAGCAGAAGTGCGCTCTAGGTGGCTGCCTAGTTTGCCTAGTGGTAGCCCCGGCCCTGGTTAGATGCTGGCTTTTCTTAGGGAAGTTAGATACAGGCCTGGTGCAATGATTTTTGACACCCTAGGTGGAACCTCATTTTACCGCCCCCATTGGCTTTACCCCTGACTCCACCCCCTTTGCCCTGCCCATATGACAGGAGGCGGTGTTATACAGGAAGCATCAGCTCTGCTCCCTCTAGCACTGGCTCCAGTGCTGCGCACTACCGGTCGGACAGAGCAGCTGCCTGAGACTGAGTTAGTTAGATGCTGCAGCCTGCAGAACTTGCAGACACGGAGGGAAACCAGCAGCCAGGTGCCCTTAAGCAGAAGTGCGCCCTAGGTGGCTGCCTAGTTTGCCTAGTGGTAGCCCCGGCCCTGGTTAGATGCTGGCTTTTCTTAGGGAAGATTGGAAAAATTCAAAAACTTACCCTAGCAGCCAGTCGTCATTTATGCTCTCCAATGTCCCAGTATGTGGGCGAGCCCTCAACATGTTCACATACAATGTATGAGTGCTTATCTTGTGTTGTACTTGATGACATCTGAGAGTCTACAGCCAGGGGAGCGGCAAAACGAAGCAGCTTCAGGAACCAGTAGTACAGCATGGAAGAGGCCTGTGGGGGGAAGAAATAAGGTAAGCATTTCAACTTATTTATCACCTTCTAGACTAAGGCCGGGTTCACACATGCTCAGCCGCGGCCCACAGCAGGGGTCCGGTGCCTGCCTGTTCACAGATTCAAGTGCAAATCAGGTCCAAATTTTTGCCTGAATTCGCACCTGAATCAGGACCAAAGATGCACAGGACCCTTTCCAAATGTGGATCGCAGCCGCTACGGAGGTGTGTGAACAGGTACACTCTCCTGTCATGCGAATTGGATGTGGAGAAACCCGCATCCAGTTCGCCTACGTGTGAACCCAGCCTCAAGAAGCATTTAACCCAAGCAGTGCAGTGAGAAGAACAAGATGGATATATTTTACAGCAGCCTGGATTGGGACTTTGGCATGAAGCTGTACTTACCCCGATTAGGAGAAAATAATAGGCTTGCACGGCAGCCCACCCACCTCCACTATAGTTACTTATTTTCACAGGACACTCCTATTTTCTCACTAGTGCCCTGTGAAATACTTCTTGGTAAAGGGTGGAACATGTGACTCTCTCTCCTTCTTGCCCATTTGGTGTCTGTGTAGGCAATCTCTAGGTCTGAGCTCTGCTATGAGGGTTGGAGAGTGGGGTCCTTGCCTAAGACCAACCTGGAACTCTGAAAGGGAGGATGAACTATGCATATACAGTATATACAGCATAGATAAACATAAAATTATCTAATATAATATTATAAATCTCACTGTGTTGATTATATCTGTATTCTCACAGCTCAGTGTGGAGGAACCTTCTTTAAATCTCAAGGCAACTTTACATCTCCGGGATACCCAGGGAACTACAGTCCAAACATGAATTGCAACTACACCGTCACAGCTCCTGTTGGATATAAGGTAAACCAAGATACCTTAAACATTTTCTCTAATTTCTAGACTTCCCAATTCTCTAAAATTGTCACACAGACAAAACTTTAATGATGGACAGAAACATTAAAATGTAAATGTACAACCCCCATTAAATTCCCCATTGTTCACCAAGGCCTACCTGAAAGAATAGAAACTGAATGTAATGTTTAGGGCAATACACTAAATGACTGTTGGCAAATCTAAAGTAGATTGCCCTAAGTTTATCTACCACCAAGACATTCTGGATCGTTTCTCAGTGATGACAGGAAGTGTTGGTGGTAATTTGTGAAACTGGCTGAAAACTGGTGGTGTGACATTTGTAAGCTGTTTATAAAGATTTACTTAACTTTGCATCACTGGGCTAATTCCTGCCATCTTGATTGAGAGTAACAGGAGCACAGGGTAAGAGGAAGGGAGGGTGCTGATCAGTTTCTTGAGTCTATTGTAGACAGGTAAGTGACAAAGAAAGCAGCCAGTAATGTTGGAGGAGCACAGCAGATCTCCCAGCTCTGGATGTTTCATTCCTTGTCATTTGTGATCACTACACTGCAAGAATAGAAAGGACTTCCTTTTTCCAGTAGGATTCCAAAGCACTGCCTTTTATTTGCAGTATCATCCCTTAAACAACACTTTAATGCCAAATAGTATTTCAGGTAGACTGTAACATCAATGATCTGTAAAAAACAATATACTTACTTGCTTTTATGCAATAAAAAAATGATTTGTTTGCTTATTGCATGAACACACCACTGTCATGTTAGTCATAATTGTATTTCTTTTTCAGATTGCTCTGACCATAAATGACTTCCAAGTAGAGTATGGCACTTTGTGTATGTACGACTATCTAAAACTCTTCATAGATGGTACACAAAAAGGTCCATTCTGTGGTATTCGCAGCATCCCTGTGTTTTACTCCAAAGGCAATTCTATGGTTCTCGTATTCCACAGTGATGGGTCTACCCAGGCAAAGGGCTTCCAAGTCTCTTACACCTTCTGTGAGTATCTCAGTCCTATCTGCTTATATCTAATATCAGCAATGGACGTTATAAGATAATAGAAGTTCCATTTTTTTTTTTCTAAAGCAAAAGCAGCCAGCTTAATGAAAAAGATATTACATAAAGAACTGTAACAGTGCTGTGGTGTAAATACAGATTTAATAGCAGGATCCTAGGTTACACACAAAGCTGAATCATCTTCAATTACAACTAACAAGTACAGAACTGGTTCTAGGATTTCCTATTAGATAACCCAGCAAGCACTGCGCACACTGAAAATAAGAAAAAGCATACTGTATATTAGATGTTTATATGTGTAGTGACCCCATAGTGTAGGTGCTTAACTTTTGTAGATTTTTGATAGGAGAGGAAATATCTAGTCAGGCCTGACTATAAACGCAGGCCTGAATGTTTTGATCTGGGCTGGGCAGTGTAGGGAAAGTACACTCCTTGGAGATTCCTCCCCTTGAGCTGGGAAAGCTCTAAAAGGGGGATGGATGAGGAGGTGTCACTTCCTGATGTATGACAAGGAGCCCTGACCAATCCTCAGGTTGGATTATCAGGGGGCAGACCTCCTTAAATACAGCGACCTGCCAGCAGTTGTCAGGAGAGTTCGGGTGGAGGAGATGAGGATGTAGCTGGAGCTGTGGATCAGACCTCGCCTGAGGCCTGGGGCTTGGGTGCAGCCAGGAGCGGGAGTCGGCTTCTGGGGTAGCACAAGGAAGCAGGAGAGCAGCTGAGGTCTACATGTAAATAGACTCTTTAAAGGATCCACCAAATAGTCAGTGAGTGGCAGCGGCTGGAAGTTGGATGAGAAGGCTGAGACAGTCTGGGAGGAGAGCAAGCAGTCTGTAGAGGCCGGGAGGAGCCAACCAAGGGGGAGGAGAGCCACGAGATTGCAGGACTGGCTGGATGGGCTGGGAGTTGTAGTTCATCCAAGGCCCAGCTAGTACCAACGTACTTAGCTACACAAGAGAGGGTTCATGGTCTCACTGATGGAAACCTGCAGTTCTTACCCACAAAGGGTGGTCCTGGGGCCTTGCTAGCAGCTGCAGTAGGCCTCACCATGTGCTAGCTGTGGTGAAGAGGAAGTGTCATGGAGGTCTGATAAATTTCCTTTTGGACCAGGGAGAAAGTAGTGTAATGGTCAGCAAGTGTGTGGTGGAGAGAGAAAATGAGAAGAGTAACGGTCAGCAAGTAGTGTGTCGGAGGAGAAGAAGTGTATATACTCGAGGTGTATATAGTTAAGGTCCCATGTTTAATTACTGCGCATCCCACAGTCATCTCTATCCCTATCCATGTTCAACCCTTTAATAAAACAACAAAACAAAGTACCAGCCTGTTCAGTGACTCCGGGTGCGTGATTGAGGGCAGTGGGCAGGTGGACCACAACTATCAGCCACTCTTGAGGGAGCACATGGCTACATATGTAAAATAAAGATTTCCTACAATAAAAAAAAAAAAATACAAAAGAAACTAAAATACAATTGACCAAAACCCTCTAAGTGAACCCCTTTAAAGCAGAGATAATATTCACAGGACCTCTAGTGAAATTAAAATCTGTTAATGAAATACAGCGTATCAAAATAAAGACCAACAAGCAAGCAAAGAGAACAACACAATGTTCAAGTAACCATCATTTAATGTATGAGCAGATTCTTTTTGAGTATACACCATTGATACGCGATATACAAATCCATGTGAGTGTATTTCTGTTACTTTTTTTGTTATAGATCAATGAGAAGGTATGAAAGAATAAGGTCTAGGTATTAAAGTGGAATATCGGATTGCGAGTAATGTGGTTTACGAGCGTTTCGCGATACGAGCAGCTTTTTTTAAAAAATCCTGACTTAGTTTGCGAGTGCTGTCTTGCAAGACGAGCAGAATTCAAGCCTCTATGTATGCAATACCACATGTGACCAGAGGTGCGGGGGCACTGATGAGGCTCAGAGACGATCGGAAACACTCGGAAATACTCTGAAATACCGAAAGTGTCAACAGTTCCTGAGTGTTTCCGAGTGTTTCCGACCCTCCCCAGGACCCCTGCACCTCTGGCCACATACAGCACTGCATAGACATAGCAGTCATTGTGGAACGAATTGTCTGAGTTTCCATTGTTTCCTATGGGGAAACTTGCTTTGATTACAAGCATTCTCATGGAACAGATTCTGCTCATAATCCGAAGTTCCACTGTATTTAAATATGGTTTTATTTTTGGCTGACATTGACCTCTCTTTGATTACAGTTCAATAGATGAGCAACAGATGGCACAAAGAGAAAATCTAGCGGTTCTGGAAGGAAGCTGACATCACTACAGGACACAATGTGAATTTGGTGGAGCACAGATAGAAAAGTTCACACATTTGTACACATCTATAATATCATTGACTGTACATCGGATCATGATAGTGTTTGCAATTACATTTAAAAATACAAAATAAGATTTGGTAATTGTTTTCCCAATTGATTGGTATTTTGATTAATTTGGCTAAGAACAGGAGAGCTCATTTTGGCATCCTACGGTTTCAGTCTGGTTTACATTTATTCTATAGTGATAATTCTTAAAGTTATTTCTTTATCTTTCACTTTCCCTGCTTATTATTTTCATTGGGTGGTTGGCCATTTCTTTTGTGCAATATATAACGGTCTGATCTGAGGTTTTCCTTTCTTTTGTAAAAATAAAATATATTAAAGCATTAATCCATCTGTGTTATTATTTTTGTGTAACATAATTCCTGATTCCTCAATGTGACTTAAAGTGAGCATTGCAGTAAAATGAAGTTAATTTATTGGTTTCAGCCTCTTCCCCTGTGAAATGCACTGCCGAGGGGCGTACCTAAAGGGGTTGCAGGGGTAGCCATTAAGACTCAGTCCAAGGGGGTCTGCGGAGCCTCCCTGTATGCCTGGATAGGAAGGCAGCGGGGGCGGTGGTATGTAGAGGATCCGATGCTCCATGTAGCTGCTGAATGCCCACTTCTCCTCTCCCCCCGATATAAATTCAGCAGCTGCAGAAGGGAAATGGAGAACATTGGTTCCTCCACAAGCTGCTCCCACCACCTTCCTATCTCTGCCCAGCTGCCCCGGACTCTGAAAAATTGGGTCTTGGGTGTTGGCGGTGCCCTAAATATAATATATTGTTCTGGATTATGGACTGGAGGAATAGGAGCAGTGGCAGTCTTAAAGGGATCCCAGATCCCTAGCAAATGTAATCAGTTGCATCAGCATCAGGGGCTTGATAACTGCTGATCCAGGACTGATTCATTTTTATAAAAGTGAGCCTATCAACTGAGTCTGTGTGCAGGCGCACTCTTTGATCGGTAACGAACCCTCCAGCAGCACTGAATGTCCGTTCAGAAAGCACACTGGATGCAGGACAGGCCAGTAACTCAATTGCATATTCAGCAAGTTCCGGCCAGTAGTCCATCCTCAGGCCCAGTAACTCAGTGGATGCTCAGTGTGAAAGGTCTCCAAGTCTGCTCTTGCCCCTATATATTCCTGCACCATAAAATGCAGATGCTGACGATGGTTGCTTGAACCTACCTGGCCTGGTTGCTGAGGACTGAAATTGTTTTTAAAGACAATGGTCAGCCGGCCACCTTCTCCACCACTCTGCCTCTGAAAGACCGAAGCTTCAGAAACACATTGTCCAGGGCCAGCAGCAGGACATGGTAAACTCCCAGGGTCTGGAAAGACAGAGTTACCCAGTGCGCCATGAAGGAAAGGTAACGTCCCTGACCGTGCCTGTTGGACCTTGAGTCAGCGGTAATATGAACCCTGCTGCTGACCGCACTGTTCAACGAGGCCAAGACATTGCCTTCCACATGATGGTAGAGAGCTGGAATGGCCTTACGTGAAAAGAAATCTCTTTTGGGAACATGGCACTGTGGGACAGCACATTCCACAAATTCACGAAAGGGTGCAGAGTCTACTAGCTGAAAAGGCAGCAGTTCGAGTGCTAGCAATTTGGCCAAGCTAGCATTAAGACACTGAGCATGTGGATGGCTGGGACTGTATTTCTTTTTTTACGGTTCAGCAACTGGGGTAGGGATATTTGCCTGCTGAATTTACCTGGTGGTGTACTGCTAGCAGATTGTTGGCTGCAAGTACTAGTTGTGGCACACATTGCTACACCTTCATTCCTCTCAGTGCAGGTTTTGGAGAGGACTGCAGGTATAGTAGGGGTTGGGAACCCAAATGAGGAGCAAGGAGAAGTCCGCCTTGTTTTCTGGTGTGGGTTTTTCAGGTGCTGTTGCCAACGGACTGCATGGCTGGTCATCATGTCTTGTCAAGGCAGTAGTGACCAAGCGGCTGGAGTTCTGGCTGCACTTAACCCGCTTCAGACATAGATTGCAAATGGCAATGTGGGGAGCCAGCAGACATCCTGACTCGTTGGAGTTGTGCCTCCTCCTCACTTTCCTCCTCTCTTCTCTTAGGCACCCAAGTACAGTCTGTGCCCTCACCATCCCCTCCCTCCTCGTCACTGGAGCAAACTTGGCAGTATGATGCAGCTGGGGGAACATGACTGCTAGTTTCTTGTGCTTCTGCGGCACCCCCTGTCTCTAGACTCACACTACTCCCTTCCTCAACCTGGGAACCAACATCAGAGCCTTCAAATTGCTGCACATCCTCCATCAGAATGTAACCGACACTGTGGTTGAATAATTCTGGTGACTCTTCCGTGCATGATGGTGGGGCTACAGAAGGAGTAACTGTGGAAAAGGATCCGGTGGAATAGGCTGCTTTGCCAGCTGCGTTGGAAGGCAAACTTGTATGAGCCTGGGTGACAGAGGACGAGGATGGCTTAGTTATCCACTTTACCAACACTTCTGCATTTTGTGGCTGAATAGCATGGCCAACAGCAGAATAAAAGGACAAGCGTGACCCGCCTGCAGAGGATGTACCATGTCCGCCACCACCACTTTTCACTGAAGACACAGAGGCTGCTTGCCCTCTTTTAGTGGCCTGGGAGCGCCTGCCTCTCCTTTGTGGCCTTCCTGACATGATGGGGATTTTTTTAACACCGCACTACACTGTATTATATACCGTACACCACCGAATGCACTAATATATAGTGTACACTCAATGCACTGTATATATATATATATATATACTAGACTGTATATATTTTAAGACGCCACGTCAAGTAGTGTACTATATACCGTACGTACACCCCCGAATGCACTGATATTTAGTGTACACTCAATTGACTGTATATATTTTAATAAACCACGTCAAGTGTAATATATACTGTACGTACACCCCCGAATGCACTGATATATAGTTTACACTCAATACACTGTGTGTATATATATACTAGACTGTATATATTTTAAGACACCGGGTCAAGTGTACTATATACCGTACGTACACCCCCGAATGCACTGATATATAGTGTTCACTCAATACACTGTGCCTATATATATACTGTACTAGACTGTATATATTTTAATACACCACGTCAAGTGTACTATATACCGTACATAGACCCCCGAATGCACTGATATATAGTGTTCACTCAATACACTGTGTATATATATATATATATATATATATATATATATATATATATATATATATACTAGACTGTATATATTTTAAGACAACACGTCAAGTGTAGTATATTCCGTACGTACACCCCCGAATGCACTGATATATAGTGTACACTCAATACACTGTGTGTATGTATATATATATATATCTATATATATAGATATATATATACTAGACTGTATATATTTTAATACACCACATCAAGTGTACTATAGACCATCCGTACATCCCCCGAAAGCACTGATATATAGTGTACACTCAATACCCTGCATATATATATATATATTCGAAACAGGTGTGGTGGACAGCACAACAGATGCCGGTAGTGCTCAAACGATCAGGTCGTCCCACCAACCATATATAGAAGAAGTCCAAGACGGGATCGTTGCACTTTAAAGTTTTATTTTCAGAAGTCCAAATAGGACTATTAAAACATTTTACAAGTCATACTTGCATAGCCATGTATGTCATTCAGATAGCGAGCTTTCGGGCCTAATATTAAACGCCCTTCCTCAGGCTAAGCATGAGTAAAATGTTTTAATAGTCCTATTTGGACTTCTGAAAATAAAACTTTAAAGTGCAACGATCCCATCTTGGACTTCTTCTATATATATATATATATATATATATATATATATATATACATATATATATATATATATATATATATATATATATATATATATATATATATATATATATACTAGACTGTATATATTTTAAGACACCATGTCAAGTGTACTATATACCATACGTACACCCGCGAATGCACTGATATATAGTGTACACTCAATACACTGTGAATATATATATATACTGGACTATATATATTTTAATACACCATGTCAAGTGTACTATATACCGTACGTACACCCCCGAATGCACTTATATATAGTGTACACTCAATACACTGTGTATATATATATATATATATCTCCTAGACTCTATTTATTTTAAGATACCACGTCAAGTGTACTATATACCGTACGTACACCCGCGAATGCACTGATATATCATTTACACTCAATACACGGTGTATATATATATATATATATATATATATATATATATATATTAGACTGCATATATTTTAATACACCACATCAAGTGTACTATATACCGTACGTACACCCCCAAGTGCACTGATATATAGTGTACATTCGATACGCTGTGTTTGTATTTATATATAAACTAGACTGTATATATTTTAAGACACCACGTCAAGTGTACTATATACCGTACGTACACCCGCGAATGCACTGATATATAGTGAACACTCAATACGCTATGTGTGTGTGTGTATATATATATATATATATATATATATATATATATATATATATGTATATACTAGACTGAATATTTTTTAAGACACCACGTCAAGGGTACTATATACCGTACATACACCCGCTAATGCACTTATATATCATTTACACTCAATACACTGTGTGTATATATATATATATATATATATATATATATATAATAGACTGTATAGATTTTAATACACCACTTCAAGTGTACTATATACCGTACGTACACCCCCAAATGCACTGATATATAGTGTAAACTCAATAGGCTGTGTGTGTAAAGGGTTCCCGAAACATAATTTGTTGAGACACTTTGACGAGATGCACCAAAGGGACCCGAAAAAAATTATTTTCTACAGGATAGACAGAATCAAAGAGAATTGGAGGGGGAGCAATAAGAAAATAGAAGTCTCACAAAATGAGACACGCTGGATATACCGCCTGGACAGTCTCAAACCCAAAGGACTCAATGTAGACATTGATCTGAACTGTTTTATCTCCAATTTCTAGCCTTCACACAGTACACATGAAGGATTCTATATTTTTTTATATATATACATTTTTTGTACATATTTATCCTATTCCCTGTTCCTCCATTGCCTTCCATCACGGTTCATAACTTGACATCCACACTTCCTATTTCATCAGTATTTTTAACCAACAGCATTATCTGACATAATTATTTTATTAATGTCTTATATGATTAGCTCTTTATTCTTCCTTTAGTATTAATATTTTTTCTGATGTAATTATCCTTTTAATGTTTATGTTAAATGTTACCCACATGTCCTCAATTTTAATTGTATAATTTTATATAATTTTATATAGTTTTATATAATTATACATTATTTTATATCACATTATTACATAACTGTACATTCTTGGCCTTTAGGTGCCTCGAATACAAATTTGGTTTTTTATTCTAGCTATTAATTACCACTACACCTGCTCTTCCAGGTTTGTCATTTGCACCAGTCTACATTTTTTACGAGTCTACATACGTGTCCCGTAGGTATACTCCTCCCATCTTTTCCGGTTCTTACATGTCAATACATTATTACACTATATTTTATTACATATTAATATATTTTGATATATTTTAATATATTTTAATATGTTAATTTTAACTCCTGTACACCCATTGTAAATTGTATTTGTAATTTTCCTATTAATGTAGTCTTTT
>BLSH010072845.1:78046-92930 GCA_018402905.1 Glandirana rugosa | reverse complement strand
ACACCCCCCCCCCCCCACCCTTCCAGCACTAGGGCAATGGCAGAGAGCAACCAATTGTTCAGGTGTAGCTGCCAAAAAATGAAAACTATAAGACCCCTTTCACACCAAGGGCTTTTTCAGGCGCATTTGCACTAAAAATATCGACTAAAAAGCGCCTGAATAACTCCCCCCAATACAACCTAGTGTGAAAGCCTGAGTGCTTTCACACTGGGGTGGTGCGCTTGCGGGACGGTAAAAATAGTCCTGCAAGCCGCATCTTTGCAGTGGTGTGGAAGCGGTGTATATACCGCTCCTATACCGCCCCTGCCCATTGAAAACAATGGGGCAGCGCTCCCGAAGCGCAGAACACTGCTTTGGTAGCGCCGCTAACCGGCACTTTTAACCCGTTTAACCCCTTGTGGGGGGGTTAAAAGCGCACCGCCGCCGCCCGAATAGCGGCGCCATAGCGCCACTATAACGAGTGGTAAAGCGCCGCAAATTAGCGGTGTTTTACCACTAACGCTCGGGCGACCCCGGTTTGAAAGGGGTTTCATATTAATAGCAAGGCATGTGCTGTCCAAGGGAGTGATATCATTGCTCCCCATAGCACCTGACACTGGGGAATTAAAGCGACTCTTTGGTTATTTTTTCATCTATCCATCTATTAAATCTTCTGGCCTTTTTGTTTTAACCGATTCCCGACCGGCTTGCATACATTTACTGCTGCAATGGGGTGCCGTCCCGCGAATCGCCGATTATAAACGGCGGCTCACGCGTGTGTTGTAGCGGGCGGGAGCGCGCCGCCGGCGTCCCCGTCACACTCTGCAGGAGTGTGGCCGCAGCTCGGTGGACTCGATCTCCGCTGGCGTGCCGCGATTGCCTGGCAGAGAGGAAGAACGGGGAACCGCCAATGTAAACATGGCGGTTCCCCACTCTGTCAGGCGGCATGTAATAGATCTACTGATCCCTGTCACTGGGATTAGTTAGATCTCTTATGCCCCTGGTAGCCCAGCCCCCTCACAGTTAGAACACGCCTAGGGAACACAGTTAACCCCTATATCGCCCCCTGCAGGTAACCCCTTCCCTGCCAATGACATTTATACAGTAATCAGTGGATATTTAAATTTCTCCAATCAATAAACGCTGATTGCAATTTTTTTTTTTTTTACCAAAAATACGAGGAAGAATATAAATCAGCCAAAACCGATGAATACATTTCGTTTTTTGTTTTTTTTATATATTTTTTTTGGATATGTATTTTAGCAAAAAGTAAGAAATATAGTTTTTTTTTTTTTTTTGCAAAATTGTCGCTCTTCTTTTTTTTGTTTGTAGCGGTGATCAGAAATGATGCAGAGGTGGTCAAATATCACCAAAAAAAAGCTCTATTTGTGGAGAGAAAAGGACGCAAATTTAGTTTGGGTACAACGTCGCACGACCATGCAATTGTCAGTTAAAGTGACGCAGTGCCGGATCGCAAAAAGTGCTCTGGTCCTAACGTGGAAAATCCTTCGGGGGCTGAAGTGGTTGACTTTGGATAGTATAACGTTTTTTTTTTTTTTTCTGCCAATAAATACCTGATACAGCCCAATTCCTGTTTCTTGTCTGGTCATTAGCACAGGCTTATGACCTCATGCACACTCGTGAGAGTTTGCCAGGAAGGGGGGGGGGGGCGATGAGTCATAAGATGGCCAATGAGAGCTGCAGAGCTGGAGGTGTGCCTTTGTTTGTCTGTAAATCCAGGAAGTGAACAGACAGCAGCTTCAGCTGCCCACAGTTAAAATGGCCGCAGCCAGACTTGGTGGAGGGAGATTTCTGCAGCATATTTGGCAAGTACAGAATCCTAGTATATATAAAAATAATATGCAAATTGGTTGGAGGGAAGCTTCAAAATGGCAAAGATGTTTTTAGTACAAAGCATGTGAACAGTCTGCAGTTCCTCTTTAAGTTCCGGCTACCATGGAGAAGCATCGGGGAAGTGCTGCCAGGGCGAGTATTGTGTGGTGGGGGCTTTATTAAGATGCTGTCTCTTTTCTTTGAATGTTGAAGGTCAGAGTGTCTCTATATGCAGTAGCAGCTTGTGTTCAGAAATATTCCTATAGACGCGTGTCCGGGCATTGCACAACCTTGCATGCCGTCATCCTTCGTTGATCCTGGTATCTATCCAGGTCTCTATGTATATACCTGCACCAAGCATGATGATACAAGCACTCCTCTTCCAGTGGCGTAGGCCATTCACACCGCTTTTCCCACGTGCGCGGTGTCGTCACTCGGTGACTCATGCTTGTTTAAGTCATGCAACAAGATTTGAATGAGACACTTCCCTGTAATGCACCTTCAAGGTAAGGTCACACGCCTGTTCTCTGTCTATTCAACAAGATAAGCTAGCGCAACTTCTGATATTGTTGTGTTGTTTATGGGCTGCTTTTGAGATGAAGATACATTTTAGGGATACCTGACTATCTTTAGCCAAAACTTTTTGTTGGGGTGGGTTTTGGGCAGGATAGGGTTTTTGCTTCTAGGTCAGGTTTATGTTTCTTTGCTGTCTGTGCCCCCCATAAGGGAGATTTTGCTTCACTTCCTGCCCTGAAATTGCAACAGGGAGTGGAAATGTCTCCAAAATGAGGGGAAGTCCCCACTGTTGTCACCTAAACAAGTGTCCCCATCAAGAGATTTATCCTTAGCGCCTGCTTTGGGAATATATAATGTTGCCTTTCCTATCACTATTTGTCATAGCCACCATGCTTTTACTTTGCTAGTATTGTTCTAATAGGTGACAGCTTCAATTTAGTGTCAGAATTGAATATTTCTAACAAGGAAGGGGGGGGTGGAATTGTGGCCCTAAGAAAAGTGAATTCTTACAGGTGAGGTGAACATTGTTTTGCTGTAATTGGAAGATCTTGGCAAATGAGCATATAAGAGAGGGGCTAGGCAGTATGGGTATTGCAAGCCAGAAATCATTCATAAGCACTGGCTGGAATTTATCAATCACTTTATTCATATTAATATTTAGCATTTTGATGTCTGTTTTCAGCATTGGGAGTTCTAATTCTGACACCTTTTGTGTCAATGGTGACTCATTCCCTTATGGACTCTGCAGTTTCAGACTGTGCCTTAGAGCAGGTAGCTCTGCTGTGCTGTCTCTTTAGCTAACCAGTAGTGCTTTGGCAATCCTTTGTCACCTGTTAAATGTTTTTTGTAGAAAAATTTCGTACATGTATTAGAGTGAGAGCTCTTGGTGCCCATTCACACCACAAAAATGTCCTCCAGATCCATTCCTGATGGGTTTCTGCATGCGCATTTTTACCGCTT
The DNA here is from genome assembly GCA_018402905.1 of Glandirana rugosa. Taxonomy (NCBI): domain Eukaryota; kingdom Metazoa; phylum Chordata; class Amphibia; order Anura; family Ranidae; genus Glandirana; species Glandirana rugosa. The sequence goes on along the minus strand of BLSH010072845.1, from coordinate 89,642 downwards.
TTTTATGCATTCCAGATGCTTTATTTTCTTTTTTTTTTTTTGTTTGTTTTGTTTTGCTGTACTGGAGTCTGCTGTGTTTTTTGTTGCATTTTGAATGCTTTTTTACCACGTTCCAGTACAGTTCTGTGCAGGAAAAAAGCAGCATGCTCTACTTTTATTTTGGAACACACTGCACTGGTGTGAACGATGCCATTGAAATCCATATAACCTACTTTCTGTTTTTGATGCAGAAAAAAAGCACTGCACCACATGCACTCAGCAGTACATTGTTCAGAGCCTGCGTACTGACCTTCATATGCTCCAGATGCAAATGGTGTGTATTAGGAGTATACATCAGTGCCCTGGGAGGTGCTTTATGCAGCGCACAGCCGCATACAGTTGCCTCTTCTACTGCATCTCAATGGCTATCTGTATGCAGCAGCAGCTCAACCAGGAAATGTCATCAGGCAGGCGCTGTACGGCCGTGCACATGAGGCCTTATTGTGCTTCTTCCACACACCACATATATAGTATAATGTATGCAGGCCTGTATATATGTATATAGGGGCCTCATTGTGCAAAGTGTGTGTGTGTGTGTGTGTGTGTGTATATACACACACACACACACACACACACACACACAGTATCTCACAAGTGAGTACACCCCTCACATTTTTGTAAATATTTTATTCTATCTTTTCATGTGACAACACTGAAGAAATTACACTGTGCTACATTGTAAAGTAGTGAGTGTACAGCTTGTATAACAGTGTAAAATTTGCTGTCCCTCAAAATAACTCAACACACAGCCATTAATGTCTGAACCGCTCACAACAAAAGTGAGTACACACCTAAGTGAAAATGTCCATATTGGGCCCAACGTGTCAATATTTTATGTGGCCACCATTCTTTTCCAGCACTGCCTTAACCCTCTTGGGCATGGAGTTCACCAGAGCTTCAAAGGTTGTCACTGCAGTCCTCTTCCACTCCTCCATGATGACATCACAGAGCCTGGTGGATGTTAGAGACCTTGCACTCCTCCACCTTCCGTTTGAGGATGCTCAATAGGGTTTAGGTCTAAAGACATGCGTGGCCAGACCATCACCTTTACCCTCAGCTTCTTTAGCAAGGCAGTGGTCGTCTTGGAGGCCTGTTTGGGGTCGTTATCATGTTGGAATACTGTCTTGCGGCCCAGTCTTCGAAGGAAGGGGATCATGCCCAACTTCAGTATGTCACAGTACATGTTGGCATTCATGGTTCCCTCAATGAATTGTAGCTCTCCAGTGCCAACAGCACTCATGCAGCCCCAGACCATGACATTCCCACCACCATGCTTGACTGTAGGCAAGACACACTTGTCTTTGTACTCCTCACCTGGTTGCCGCCACACACGCTTGAGACCATCTGAACCAAATACGTTTATCTTGGTCATCAGACCACAGGACATGGTTCCAGGACTCCATGTCCTTACTCTGCTTGTCTTCAGCAAACTGTCTGCGGGCTTTCTTGTGCATCATCTTTAGAAGAGACTTCCTTCTGGGATGACAGCCATGCAGACCAATTTTTATGCAGTGTGCGGCATATGGTCTGAGTACTGACAGGCTGACCCCCCCACTCCTTCAACCTCTGCAGCAATGCTGGCAGCACTCATACATCTATTTCCCAAAGACAACCTCTGGATATGCTGCTGAGCAACTTCTTTGGTCGACCATGGCGAGGTCTGTTCTGAATGGAACCTGTCCTGTTAAACCGCTGTATAGTCTTGGCCACCGTGTTGCAGCTCAGTTTCAGGGTCTTGGCAGTCTTCTTATAGCCTAGGCCATCTTTATGTAGAGCAACAATACTTTACCATGTGGTGCCATGTTGAACTTCCAGTGCCCAGTATGAGAGAGTGAGAGCGATAACACCAAATTTAACGCACCTGCTCCACATTCACACCTTAGGCCTTGTAACTATAACGAGTCATATGACACCGGGGAGGGAAAATGGCTAATTGGGCCCAATTTGAACATTTTCACTTAGGGTGTACTCACTTTTGTTGCCAGCGGTTTAGACATTAATGGCTGTGTTGAGTTATTTTGAGGGGACAGTAAATTTACACTGTTATACAAGCTGTACACTCACTACTTTACATTGTAGCAAAGTGTCATTTCTTCAGTGTTGTCACATGAAATAATATAATAAAATATTTACAAAAATGTGAGGGGTGTACTCACTTATGTGAGATACTGTGTGTGTATATTAGTATACTAATCTTTGTCCACCAATTTTTCTGAATTGTTGCATTGTATTTTACCCTGCTTGTATTTTATATTTCCAAATACAGTAATAAAGCTCAGGCCTAAAGACATGCCTCTTTTCTTTTTTAGAACACTTATTCAGGGTACGATCCAAGTGGCTGGTCTTGTGCGGGTCACCCCAGATCCCCTTATCCCCCCAATTACACAGTTGGAGGACAGGTATGTACTTACATGTTACTTGTAGTCTCACAATAGGGCCGACCTCTTCTGCTCCATATTGGAGACTTGTCCAATTTTTTTTTTAATATATATCTTAAACAATGATGAGGTGAATGGTTTGCGTTTTTATTTCTACAGGGTATGGAGCACTATGCCAATGGCTCCTATGGACCAGCCTATAGTCAGTCTGCAGTGAATCCTTCTTATCCTGGCCTTCACCCGCCAAATCCCTATTATCAACCTCCTCCGCCTCCACCTCCCTCGCAGCCTCATTATACTGTTGATCCTTATAAACAACAAGGTGGTGCACCGCAAGCCCCTCCACATTGGGGTTATCCTCAACAGCCTCCCCAATATCCACAATACACCGCTCCTCCGGTGAGTAACGACTGCCTTTTCTAGACTGACATTGATACAATTGTCATAGGTGCTTTCTTTGTAAATGAAATATTTGTATGTGTAAGTCATTATGCATGCGTGGGCCGGATCAATCCAGCAAAGAAGTTGTCTAATGCATCTAAAATGTTTTTGTTCTTTTTCTATTATGGTCATTAAAAAGAAATATATCTCTTGTTGTCTTGGAAATACCTTTTGCATGAACTAGCTGCTTTCTGAATTCTGTATAGATTTGTTCATCCAAGAAGCAATTGAAGATAAACTCAAGGCAAACACATACAGCTGAATTGTAGACCTTTTGTTAGAGAGATTTTTCACCTGCACAACTAGGTGGGTTGTACCACTGTCTCTGATTGGACAGTGAAGGAGTAGCAGGAGATGTGTGCTTCTCCTTCACTGTCCCTTTGCCCCTCCTCCTGTCACTTTGTTCCTTGTCAGCACATTTGCATGCAGCACACCTAGTGGTGCCCCTCATTATCCCAATCTGAGTGCAGCTGTGCAGGGGAATACAAGAGGCTGATATAAAGTCAACTAACAAACATAACATTCATATATTGGAGCAGTTTTACCTGCTAAAGCAGTGTTCCTCAACCCTGTCCTCAAGGCCCACCAACAGGTCATGTTTTCAGGATTTCCATTATTTTGCACAGGTGATTTGATCATTTTCCCTGCCTTAGTAATTACCACAGCTAATCCATCTGAGGGAAATCCTGAAAACATGACCTGTTGGTGGGCCTTGAGGACTGGGTTGGGGAACACTGTGCTAAAGGATTCCACCCAGTCCTAATGATTTACACAGCTCTGTCACTCAGCACAGCTCTGCCTGGAAGGAGATGGGACCTGCTCTCTGCTGCAATTAAAGTGGTTCTGAAGTCAAACCAAGCCTGTTTTTTGGGTTTGGTGGTTACGAGTTAGAACTATAAAATTACTTAGAACCCCCAAACATTATACATATTTTTTTCTAACACCCTAGAGAATAAAATGGCGGTCATTGCAAAACTTTGTCACACCGTATTTGCGTAGCAGTCTTCCAAGCGTGCTTTTTTTTTATAAATTCAGTTTTTTTTAAATTAAAAAATAAGAAAACAGTAAAGTTTGGCCAATTTTTTTCCATATTGTGGAAGATAATGTTACGCCGAGTAAATTGATATCCAACATGTCCTGCTTCAAAATTGCGTCTGCTCGTGGAATGGTGACAAACTTTGCAACTTAAAAATCTCCATTGGCGACATTTAAAAACTTCTACAGGTTACCAGTTTTTAATTACAGAGGAGGTCTAGTGCTAGAATTATTGCTCTCACTCTAACGATCGCGGCGATACCTCACATGTGTGGTTTGAACACCGTTTTCATATGTGAGCGGGACTTACGTATACATTCGCTTCTGCACGCGAGCTCGGCGGGACGGAGCGCTTTACATTTTTTTTTTAATTATTTATTTTGCTTTTTATTTTTACATTGTTCTTTAAAAAAATAAAAAAATCACTTTTATTCCTATTACAAGAAATATAAACATTCCTTGTAATAGAAAAAAGCATGCCATGACCTCTTAAATATGAGATCTGGGGTCAAAAAGACTTCAGATCTCATATTTACAGTAAAATGCAAAAAAATATATATATATATATTTGAAAAAAATGACAGTCCAAAAAAAAAAAAATGGGCCCTTTTAAGACCGTATTATGGAGCCGTGTGAGCGGTACGGAAGTGGTTAAAAGAGAAGGATGGGTTTTGTTTTTTCTTTTAAAATCATACTTGCCTAGGTGGATGCAGCATCTGTCCCCCGGCGCCTCTAACACGGAGAGCTGAGCGATCAAAAACCACCAATCACTTGGTTCTCACAGCTCCCCGAGCAGAGAGCTGGTGACTGTCACTGGAGCGCTGGGCTGTGGAGGGAGCGGGAACAACCGACTCGGTCTCTCAGCGGCTTGCTGAGAGGCTGAGCCAGGTGCCGGTCCAGGCATGTTGCAGATCCCCACTCCATTGTCATGAGCTTGCCCGAGCCTGGACCAACATTGTGACATCAGCCAACAGCGAGCTTTAGCTCCGCTGTCTGCTAAAAACGAATCACAGGAGTGCAGAACAAACTGCACTCCTGTGATCCACAGAAGTACAGCCAAACGAACTTCTTTAAGGCCTCCCCCCCGCTACTCTTTGATAAATTACTTTTTTTGGTGGGGGGGCAGGTACCTGGTTTTGACAGTTCTTCTCACAGTCAGACCATTCACAATTGGTGGCATGCGCAGTGGGCAGCCGGATGTGAAGCCAGAAGCTGTCTGTTGGGTAGCCACAGTTAAAGAGGAATTACGCCTGGGTGAAAAAAAATTACAATTCAGCTGCTACAAATACTGGAGTTGCTGACTTTTAATATAAGGACACTTGCCTGTCTTGGGAGCCTGCTTCACAGCCTGTTTCCTACTGCGCATGCGCGAGTCACGCTTTGCTTTCTGAATGGTCCCTGCTGTCTTCTGGGGCCTCTGTGTCTCCCAGAAGGCGGCAGGGGGGAAAGAGGAGGGCTGGACATTGAGTATTTAGCCGCAGAAGATCGTGGCAATCTTTCCCCGGAAGTGGGAGTGGATACCTGGTTTTGACGTGAAAGGTGCCAAATGTGGCACCGGAGGGGGAGGGGAGGATCAAATCCGCAGAAGTTCAATTTTTGGGTGGAACTCCGCTTTAAGACGCTGCCGCCGGGGACCAAAGACTGGTGGAACAAACAGCTCGGGTAAGCACAGCACTGGATCCTGGCACAGGTGAGTGTGTATTTAATAAAAGTCAGCAGCTACAGTTTTTGTAGCTGCTGACTTAGAAACTTGACTGGAGCTCCTCTTTAATGCATTCCTTGCAATAAGTTACAAACACCTCTTTACCTGTCCTACCCACTGCCATCTCCTGTCACCTCTCCATTTCTGTATAGGCTGCAGCACCACTCTCCACTTCCTGCTTTCACTAGAGAAGCTGAGGTCAGTGGGAACCATAGGCTCCTGCTGCTGTCATTCATTTGCCTGTGAGGAGGGATCAGGGGTGTGGCTTATTGGCGCTGTGTGTATTTATGGACGCACACAGCCTGGCTTGGGGGCACATGCACGGGTGCCTCCTTAACACCTCACTTGCTAAGGATACACCTAGAGAAGAGAGAAGCAGACAGCGCCAGCAGGGGATTTCCAGGTGGGGAGGTAAGGGACCTTTCTGTGCAATATCGTTGCAGGTAACTATAACATCTTCTTTTGTTATGTTAAGCAAAAAATCCTTTATCGCTTTAAAGGAGAAGTATGGCCAAAGCTTGTTTGGCTGTACTTCTCCCATGGATCGCAGGAGTGCAATTCGTTTTTCACTCCTGTGATGCAGAGAGTGGGCTGAAGTCCACTCTCTGCTGACATCACAGGAGTCGGGACAGGCACCGCGTCATCACGACATTGAGAGTCGGGATCTGCCGGGTGCCTGCACCGATAGCCATCTCGGCCTCTCGGCGAGCCGCTGAGAGCCTGAGACAGACGATCCCCGACCCTCCACAGCTCAATGCCCAAGTGAGCGTGGGGGAGCAGAGCGGAGGGCTTGCTGATTGACAGCCTTCAGCTCTCCTCTCGGGAGAAAAAAAATCAATTCTCTATGGAGATGGTTCACATCTCCACTCCTTTTTACATCGGTGACCTTTCGACCTGTACAAAATCACAGTAAAAATTGCTGCAAAATCACGGTAAAAAAAAAGTGCGCCTTTCTGCCTGAAAATGATATACTCAGGTGTGAATGCAGCCTAAGTGTAGAGACGCCGGGGGACAGATGCAGCATCCACCTAGGTAGAGTATAATAGGGGGAAAATCCGGAAACCCATACAGTACTTCTTTTAAGTAATATTTAGGCTGTATTCACATCTCAGCGTTTTGAATCATGGGCAGATTTGCCGCGCATCTGCCCGTGATTTGACAGCGCTGATATGTGAATGGCAAAGCGCAGTACGCATATTTGAGAAACCATTCATTTGAATGACAGCTCAAAACGTGGCGCGGGTCTGCCGCGATTGTCGGGCGATAAAGTGTGCTGCAATTGCAGCAATACGCATTGCGGGATGCATGTCACCCAAAAATAGTTCAGGAGTTATTTTGGGGCGACATGCGACCCGCGATGCATGTTGCCGTGATGGCAGCACGCTTTATCGCCCGACAATCGCGGCAGACCCTCACCACGTTTTGAGCTGTCATTCAAATGAATGGCATTTCAAATATGCATACTGCGTTTTGCCATTCACATATCAGTGCTGTCAAATCGTGGGCAGCAAATCTGCCCGTGATTCAATACGCTGAGATGTGAATGCAGCCTGGTCTTTTTTTTGCCCCAGGCTGTGATTGGACAGTGAAAGTAGAAGCACAGACTGCTGGGCTCATCTCGTTGGCAATCTTCTCTCACCTCCTATGCTTATGACCTTTGTTAGTACTGGAGCATTGCAACACAACTGCTTAGCTTCTTGTGTCTCCTCCCTCCTCCCCCTAGTTTGAGCTCTGCTCTGCCAGGGAGGTTAATACCAAGTCAAAAATACATATTTACACTGCTTGCATTTAAAAGGTTACATTTTAAAATATATTTATGGGCAAAACTTTTTTCTTTAGTTTAGGATAGAGAAAGGATATAAAATACAGTTATAAAGTGAAACCTTTAACACGTGCCTATTGTAAAACTGAAAATAGCGATAGGCATATGCCCTTTGTACACAGACCATACCTGAATATCTATAAAGAAAGAATATTCTGTACTCACAGGTAATAAAGTCATTTCTACAAGGCCAACTCAATAAGATGCCTTGTCCCACATGGTCATTATATGAATTAATTAATACAAGTGAAGGAAGGACTGACCCCAAGATTAATTAAAGGCAGCATTTGACCCACCATATGAAAGGCATCTTCAATAATGGTTGCTATGATTAACACTTTTATTTCTCCTGCTTTAAATGTGAAGTTTAAATGGTTCACTTGGACAAAGCTGGTCCAAACAAACTATTATTTTCACTAAGGCCCCTTTCATACTGAGGCCGCAGTTGCATTAGCGGTAAAGCGGCGCTTGTTTTAGCGAGCTTTACCGCTGTTTAATCAGCGCTTTCCGGCTGCAAGCGGGGAGCTTTTAACCCCAAAGAAGGGGTTACAAACTCCCCGTGTTGCGGCGCATTTCATGCGCTTCCAAAGCGCTGCCTATTCATTTCAATGGGCAGGGACGGGTCGGGGGCACTGTATACACCGCTCCCACACCGCCCCAAAGATGCTGCTTGCAGGACTTTTTTTTCCCGTCCCACAAGCGCACCGCCCCAGTGTGAAAGCACTCAGGCTTTCACACTGGGGCAGCATGGGAGGCAGTTTTCACGTGCTTTACGGGCACTGTTTTCTAGCACTAAAACACCTGGAAACTCCCCCAGTGTGAAAGGGGTCTAAGACATGCAGCGGCTCTCAGTGCTGTAAGGACTGTATTAGCATCAGCTACATTGAGTATACAGCTCTATGTTCCAGATGCAAACTTCCCGTCCTCCCAGAACAAAATCACCACTAACGGTGATCATTGTGTTCTGCTGTTAGGGAAGGTTCAACACATACACCAGCATGACAATGTTGGCTGCTGGGCAGGGAGCGTGGGGACGCTGCAGCGTTGGAGCCGAGGTGAGTATAGTTCCGCTTTAATTGACCTAGTTTAAGCCTTTGTTCAAAAAAGAAAACTGTTGCTGTAACTGCTTAAAAAGTGTTAGCTAGAGGTGCGCTTTTTGTTTGTCACATAATAGGGTATTTCCACTTTTGTGGTCAAATTTGGGAAAACCTGACTAAATGTTTGTTACTATATCTACAAAATAATTTAAAAAATATATATTTTTTTTACTTTTTTGTTGATGCCTTTGGGGCGGGCATTTGGGCAGACTGCAAGCTATTTTAAACCAGTGGGGAGGGACAAAATGGGGACAGATTCATTCTTCGCTCATTAAAATATAATGCAGGGACCTTTAACCCTTGTTTAGGACAGACAGTGTTTAATGGGGTTGTAAAGGCAGAAGGTTTGTTTTATCTAAATGCATTCTGTGTATTAAGATAAAAAACCTGTGTGCAGCAGGCGCACTCCAATGTTGGAAAAAGGAGTCTGGATATTGACCGTAGCCTCTACCGGTTTCACGGAAACAACCGCTTTTTCAGGAGGGGTCAAAATAATAAAAGAAAAATAGATAATGAGCCATAACGAACATATGTATTTCCATCATACAGTACAGGTAATATCACTGCTTGTATAACATGGGAGTATGCTAAAATTTCTATGCTGCTTCCTGGTGAGTCCACTAAGAGTCAAAGCTTGCGGGGAAAGTGCCTTTGGACCTCTCCGATAAGGCTGCTTGGACTCTTAGCGGACTCACCTGGGTAAGCAGCATAGAAATTTTAACAATACCGGAGATGCCGTGTGTCAGACTGACACACCACGCCAACGATCGTCGCGCGCCCCCTTGTTATCCTGCTGGATGTCATATGATACCCAGCCAGGATAACTGAACCACTTCCCGCCCGTCATTCTGCACATGGTGGGCGGGAAGTGGTTAAATTACGAACATATTCTACTTACAGAGGTTGGACAAAATGATGGAAACAAGTATGGTAAGAGAACTAAATAGTTACCTAATATGGTGTTGGACTGCCTTTGGCATCCAAGACATCCTGGATTCTCCTGGGAATTGACAAATATAAGTCTTGGATGGTGGATAATGGAATCTGGAACCACTCTTCATGCAAAAATCTGGGTCACAATCCTGCAAAATGTCCTTTTGTCTGAGAGCTAGAGCCAGCTGCACTCTCCACTTTACTGACCTCGTGCTCCAGTGAGTGCTGGAGGTTCAGCAAGGAGTGGCCAAATGTCCATCCATGTATGGACAGGTAGGTTGCACAGAAGTCAGTCTGCCAACTGACTTCTGTACTATCGTTCTGTTGGATTTTTGCCACTCGATCAGCACCGCGGGGCTATGGCCTGCAGCGCTGATTTGGGGGAAATCTCCTAACTGTCAGAATACAGTAGCTCAGGGGGAGGTTTCCCCTAAACTGACTCATATATGGGCTGCCTAAGAAACAAAGAACTGCTTTGTTGATACTGACAGACTGCAGCATGTGTGCATTTTTTTTCTCCAGGTTCTAAGAAGAAAGTAAGTGCCAACAATGACCACTCCTAACTACTTGCTTTGCCAGTGAAAATGCATGTAATGCTGGCCATACATTATACAATATTTCTTCTTGTACAATTTTCCTTTAGATTTACCAAAACCATATAATATGAGGTCAAACCTAAACTCTTTCAATTTGTATGTAATCAGACAGGCCCTTGCAATACATAGTTGAAGGTAAATCTAAAGGAAATTGAAGAAGACAATTGTATAATGTATGGCCAGCTTAAGGCTGGGCAGAGCTTATCTTGTATTTGATTGCAATGAACATGGAGATGTTGGTAACACTAAAGAATTCTACTAATAATAAAAACAACTCTTTATATTGCACTGGTAAATGATAGCAAGATATCTTAAATATATGTTTTCCAGGGAGTGCCTCAACAAAGCCCACAAAATGAAAACTGGAACATGTATGGAGCCCACAACCCATACCAGTGGCCCCCAGCACCCCCTCCTCCACACAACCCAAACAGCGGCCATTATATGGCTGGTGGCAGACCACCGTGGACAGGAGGAGAAGTACCACCAGGAGTGTATGATATGAAGGTAAGCCCCAATGTTCAGAAAGCTTTAGATGTTTATCTGTAACGGTGGAAGAACTACATGTCTTATTATGTCCTGCCAGTAGACTAGTGATCTTCTCATATTGACGTTCTGGGAAACTTTCTTCACAATCTCAGTGTAGTCTTTTACTATATGCCGCCATCACCCGTTCTCTCCAGAACGGGTTTCTGCTTTCTGGACTATGGCAGTGCATCAAGGATGACACTATTATGAAAATTTTAATGGCTGTAAAGTAGCCCTTGCAATCTTAACTGTGTATGTACACATCTCACACAAAAAGCCCTTTGACGGAGAACAGAAGACTGATGCAAAATTGCCAGCTTAAAGGCAGCTGCATCTAAACCGATGTGGCCATAGTTTAAGGCCGCGTTCACACATGTGCGGTGCGAATTTCAGGTCTGTTTTCACTGCGAATTTCCAATGTACTTGTTCAGCGGTGAGTTAAACACGGTTCTGATGCCAATTTTAGGAGTGGGCGGCCGCCTGCGTCCTTAACAATAGGTGGTTGATAAGGAGTGGGCTGGCAAGCTGATCGCCGCATCCTTAACCAATGACTCTTCAGCTGTCAACGAGTTCCCACTGACAGCTAACCAACCTTTTTGGGTCTGGTATGGATTTTAAGGGGAATCCCAAGCAGAATTTAAAAAAGAACCCGTGGGGCCCCCCCAATTCCATACCAGACCCTTAAGTCTGGTATGGATTTTGAGGGGAACCCCACACCAAAAAAAAAATGGCACCCCAAAATCCTTACCAGACCCTTATCAGAGCATGCAACCTGGCAGGCTAGGAAAGGTGGGAGCAAAAAGGAAGCCACCGGGTGACCCCCACCCCCTCATGGCATCATTGACCCAGCATGCCCCCTGTTGCTGTCATAAAGGGGAGTGGGCCCACATGGCGATGTCACTGGGTGGCCCCATCCCTTTGTTCATTTAGCGGAGGGAGGCTGCGTAGCTGTGAGACGGTGCGAGCCAGCATCAGGTTCAGACCTGTTGTGTGTGTTTTTTTTTTTTTTTTTTTTTTTTTTTTGT
>BLSH010072845.1:62274-76220 GCA_018402905.1 Glandirana rugosa | reverse complement strand
CCCTAGGGGTCCTCTTCCGGCTCCCTGGTGGTCCAGTGGGGTGATCCTGAGGGAGGCTGTGCTGATAAACATTCAGCGCAGCCCCCCCCTGTCAGGAGAGCAGCCGATCGGCTCTCCGCTGCTCAGGTCTGCAGACCTGAGCAGAGGAAAAGCCTATCAACGGCTCTTCCTATTTACACTATGATCAGCCGTGATTGGTCACGGCTGATCACATGGTAAAAGGCTTCGGATCGAAGCCTTTTACCTCGGTCGGTAATGCGGTGGGTCAGCCTGACCCACGGCACTACCGATCGCCGCGATGCGCACCCCCAGGGGCGCGCGATCGCAGATTATCCTGAGGACGTCAATAGACGTCCAGTCAGGATAATGAACCCCCCGCCCGGACGTCATTTGTCAATGCGCCGGGCGGGAAGTGGTTAAGGACCCAGCCGATAGGAGGACGGAGGCAGTGTCAAAGGCACTTTTCCTGTTGGCGGGATCAGCCATGAGGCCGGCCCTGGCGTCTGCCATGGCGGCGCAATATCTGTCTGAGTGTATGACGGAGCTGCAGAATGATTTGGAATGTGGCAGGACGCTTGAGGCGTCGCAGAATGTAGACCATTTGTTTCAGGGTCTTCGGTACTTGTGTGATGCAGCTCTGGACCTGCTTCCCATGTTGTCAAAAATGTCTGTTTTCTCCTATCATTCACTGACAGACGCAGCTCTCCATTACGTGTGGGGTTTATGCTTGTCTCACCAGGAGTTAACTAGGCAGGGAAAAGAAACAGCTGGCCCCTCCCATGGGGGCCGTCCTCTCTTCCCACATAAACCCCCTCATAGCATAGCTCTCCAGTCTAAATGCCTAGTTTGCAAGGAATTGACCTGGCTTCCCTTCAGGGGAATTGCGGTCCTGTTTGTGACCGTTTTTATTTAATTTTCTTTTACTCTTATTTTTATTTGCCTTCTATCAAGCAATTGATCTGCTATCAAGAAGCCGGTCGGGGCATAGAGAGTCCATGGGCTCTGTACTTTCCCCGACCTGGCCGACTGATGCGAGCCAGTCCCGCTGTATGGGGACCCGCCACATCGTGCTCGTTCTGTGCGGGCGGCCTGGGGTGATCCCCCTTACGCCCAGCCCTGGATGCGATTCGGGAAGGGCGACTTTCTGGCCTGCAGCATACTGCCCAAGCAGGGGCGGAAGGTCTGCGACTGGGTGGCTACCCATGGCATCGTCCAGAGTGGTGAGTGAGAGTTCCTTCCTTCCCCCTTGTTAGGGGCGGAAAGGGGGACCGACGACCCAAAAACAAACAAAAAATAATATTTTTTTTTTTTGCTGGGTAGCCGCCGGTAGGGGCGCGTGGAGCTCCTGTTCACTGCCTTCACACACCCCCCTTTCCCCCACACCGCACCCGATCGTCTAGCGCCGTTCTGTCTTTTTTCGCCGCCATTTTGCGGCGGACTACCACCATTTTGCCGTAGCCGCAGACATATTGGGCCTATGGGGCTTTCCTTCTAGCGCTCAGAGCGGCCATTTGCGGTACTGCACGTTCTCTGCAGGTGTTTTTCGGCTTCTAGTGTTCAACGGCGGCCATATTGGAATCCCCGCTTATGCAAAAACATGTCTACAGCGTTTTTACTTTCACTTTGGAACGGTGTGTGCTCCTGACGGCGCGGCTCTCTGACGATCCTCAGGGTTATGGCAGCAAACAGCAAGTATAGCTGGGCTCTCCTGTGGGTGCTGGTGACGGCGGGTGCAGTCCTCCTGGGTTCCCTGGTGCACTGTTCGGCGGTGGTGTGCGGCTGTGTGGGGGTGCCTTTAATTTTTAGTATGCATCTATGTGTTACTAAGGGAGCTGAACATGCTAGGAGCTATCTGCGCAGGGGGCTTTTCTGGACCAGCTGTGGCGGTCTTTAGTGAATTCTCCCCAGGGCGGATGTAACCAACAGGCCCCCCAAGAAGTGTCCCCCTCCTCCTTGCTTTTCAAGGGAGGTTTTTGATCCGGAAGGTCCCTCGGACGGAGAAGAGGATCAGGGGACAGCTGCGCGTTAAAGAGCATTTCGCTTCCGCCATTATAATTGGTATCGCACTACGATGTGATTGAGCCAGGATGGCGAATCGCTGATTTCTGCGCATGTGTGTGTGGTCCTCCAGGGCCCTTAGGGCACCCAAGGCTTACCCATATGATCAATTTCCTGATCACCTTGTTTATTGTAAATTGCAGCATCCGCAGCATTCTTTTTAGTGCAGCACAGTGGTGTAGTGGGTAGCACTTGCGCCTGGCAGCATAATGCTTGCTGGCTCAGATCCTAACCATGACCTGCCTGAGGTTTGCGTGTCCTCCCTGTGCATGCGTGGCTTTCCTCCCGGTGCTCTGGTTTCCTCCCACACTCCAAGGGACATAGGTCCAAACGGTTCGCTGCTCGCTATCCCTTGAGGAAAGCTTTTTTTTTTTATTTTTAAATGGGAGTCGCCTTGGTGTCCCACCGATAGCTCGCCTTAATAAGACGACCATTCCTCTGGAAGGGGTTCCTGCCTTCAAGCGCTCCGCTGGCAAAAGACAGAGGCGCTGTTAAAGTCACTCTTCCTGGTGGCAGGCTCTGCTATGCGGCCAGCCCTGACATACGCCATGGAGGCGCAATATCGGTTTGACCGTATGGCGGAGCTCCAGAATATTCTGGACTGCAGCCGCCTGCTGGATAGGCCGCAGAGGGCTGAATTTTGCTCCGAGGTCTCAAGTACCTTGGTGATGCGGCCGTTGATTTACTGCCTATGTGATCCAGGGTAGCGGTGTTGCTGTATCCTCTGACGGGGACTCTGGTTGCGTTTTTGGTCCGGTGTCCATGCTTCAAAAAAAAAAAAAGAAAAAAAAAAAAGGTCTCGCAGACCTTCCCTTTCAGGGTGGACACCTATTCGGTCCACGGCTGGGTGAGATCATTAAGGATTTCACAGGAGGTAAGTGCCCTTCCTCCCAGAGCCCGGAGGCGTGAGTTTTGCCGTAGACAGGGGTCCCCTACCTCGGATCAGAAGAGGTTTTTTTTTCGCGCCCCGGGCGCAGCGGGTAAGGGACACGCCCCGGTAGGTCGCTGCAGGGGCCGGGTACCGGCAGTGGCAGCGCGCAACCAAAAAGGCGGAGGACAAACCACCTCAGCCTGATGGGTTGCCTCCACCCTGGCTTCGGGTGGGGGATGTTTTCTGAGTTCGACACTCTGCCACCAGTCAGGGTCAGGTTCTTCCCTTCGACTTAGGGCTCCCGCAGGCACGCCAGGAGGCCCTCTTCGGGGCTGTACAAGCACTCGAACCAAGGGTTGATCGTGCCAGTGCCTCCAGCGAGAGGTTTCGAGGTTTTTTTACTCGCATCTGTTTGGGGTCCCCGAGGGGGGGGGGGGTCCGGCCAGTACTGGACCTGAAGGCCCTGAACCGGTTTGTTAGGGCACGGAAATTCCGGATGGAGTCTATCCACTCGGTTGTAGCCGCCCTCCATCAGAGGGAATCTCTGGCATCTCTGGGCATCAGGGATGCGTACCCCCATGTACCTATCTGTCCACAGCATCAGCGTTTCCTTCGCTTTGCAGTGGGAGACCTCCATTATCAATTCGTGGCACTCCCTTTCTGTCTAGTCTCAGCCCTCGAGTTTTTCACAAAACTGGTAGCTCCGGTATTGGCGTTGCTGCGACAGAGAGGCATTGCGGTAGTAGCCTACCTAGACGACCTGCTCCTGCGAGCGGAGTCCGCCTTGGCTCAGGATGAGAATGTGAGGATCACAATGACCTCTCTGTAGGATTTCGGCTGGTTGCTCAACCTGCAGGAGTCGACGGTGTCTCTATCCGGTCGCCTGGAGTATCTGGGCCTGTTCCTGGACTCAGAGCAGGCAAAGGTTTTCCTTTCTCCAGCCAAGTTGCGGTCACTGCAGTCGGCAGTGCAAACTTTCCTGTCGCACCGACGGTCTTCATTACGAGCGGGGGCTGGGGCTCCTGGTCTCGACTTTCAAGGCGATACCATACGCCCAGAGTCACACTCATCTCCTTCAACGAGCAATTTTGGCTCGGTGGGACAGGTCCCCTCGGTCCTTGGAACTTCTGATCCATCTGAGCTCCCAGACCAGGGCGTCTCTGACCTGATGGTTTCGGGACTTGGCGTTGATTCAGGGGAGGTCATTCCTGCCCCTTCGCTGGGTGATCCTCACCACGGATGACAGTCCTTTGGACTGGGGCGGGGTCCTGGGACAGCTGTCTGCCCAGGGCCGTTGGTCGGCACAGGAGGCTCGCCTCCCCATCAACGTGCTGGAGCTGAGAGCAATCAGATTGTGCTTTGTTCTCTGGAATGCAGGGTCGTCCGATTCTAATTCAGACGGACGATGCCACAGCAGTGGCGTATGTGAACCATCAGGGCGGCACAAGGAGTCCAGCGGCGGAGGCAGCTCTGATACTGCGTTGGACGGAACGTCACGTTCTGGCAATCTCCGCCGTTTCCATTCCAGGGGTGGAGAGCTGGCAGGCGGACTTTCTCAGTCGCCAGACGCTGGACCAGGGAGAGTGGTCTCTCCACCCAGAGGTGTTCAATCAGATTTGCCGCAGATGGGGGACGCCGGACGTGGATCTCATGGCGTATCGGTTCAATCACAAGGTGAAGACCTTTGTGTCCAGAACGGAGGATCTGTTGGCAGTGGCCACAGACGCTCTGGTGGCCCGCTGGGGCCGTTACCACCTTCTGTACGCCTTTTCTCCGATAAAACTGCTTCCGCGATTGATACGCAGGATAGTGGCAGAGGGAATACCATTATATCCTGGTGGCTCCAGATTGGCCTCGGCGCACTTGGTACGCCGACATGGTGCAAATGGTGGCAGACGCCCCTTGGCGGCTTCCGCTGCGAGACGCCCTTCTGTCTCAGGGGCCCATCCTGCACCCTGCTTTACCCTCGCTGGCTTTGACGACTTGGCTATTGAGTCCCAGGTGTTAAAAGACAGGGGAGTCGCTGACTCAGTGATCCCTACATTGTTGAAGGCTCGATTGTATAGCTTGGTGCGAGGCGGAGGGTCTTAACCCTCGCTCTTATGTCGTGTCCAGGGTCCTGACTTTTTTGCAGCAGGGCCTGAACAAAAAACTGGCTTTGAGCACTCTCAAGGGCCAGATATCTGCTCTGGCAATTCCTTTTCAGGGACCTTTGGTGTCGCACTCGTTGATCGTACCTTTTACAGTAAAAATCCTAAAATAATGAAAACAAATGCAGCCACCACATCTAAGGACTGGTAATCCCCGCTATATTACATTTTTGTTCTTAGGTCTAGATGCACTTTAGAACTTACATAGTCATATTGTTGTTTACACTCTTATCAGCTGAGTTGCTGAGCATATAGCAGAAGATGTGTAGCCACCCTTAAAAAGTGGATATGTCTTGTACAGAATATCATGTTTGTTTTCTTACCTGTCTTAAGTATCTGTCTGACTGTCTGAACAAAGACTTCTCATGGGAATGACGTAGCCACCCCTCCTACAATGGCTCCCTCCTGTTTTCAGAACTTCATAAAGAGCGTGATGACATTACTCATTGACTCATCTTTGTTTGTGTATTGCTGACATTGGCGCTTTCTGGAACATTTATCTGGCGATAGATACAGTACACTCTGTATGATCTGGAGCATCAGGATTCTACAAAATGGGTGGATTACACAATTGCATGAGAGAATCCCCCCACCCCCCAGTCTCATTCCTGGTTTTCACATAACTACAGATAATTTGGCAGATGACACACATCACAGGAAAGCTCAACCAGTTGAGTAACATTCTGTAATACCCCTTCATTACCAGGCCATATTTAGATTTTCAGTGCTGTTTGACAATTGTCATAGAACGCAATACCCAAATATATTTTAAATTACTTTATTTTAATCGTACAGTATATGACACAAGACTTGTTTTCATAGACCATGAGTTATATGTAGCTACCTTCGCGTGATCACTGTCAGATTAACTTGTTATGGTCACCCACAGAGCACACCATACAGCCCCAGGGCTATCTAGCAGGTTCCATATCAGGTAGCTTGTGGACCGTACTTGAATCTCACTCTGTTGGCATGGCCTGTAATGTTTGCTTCAGGCACTGGATCCGGTGTTAGACGCTCACCTTGGCATGCAGTGCAACATGTATAGTTAGGTGCAGGGTGCTGTACAGGTCCAGGGCCATAGTTCATTTCTTTGGTTCCCACAAACTGCAGATCCTTTCAGGGGTATACCCACAGTGACAGATGAAGCCGGTCTCTAACTGGCCCAATGTTAGTAATAAGGCAGGTTCTCCCTGTATGTTTCCACTGGTTCCTGGCTCTTAGTAACACTATTCACAGTGTGTAGCACACTATGCAGTTTACTGGACAGAGGAATGGTGAGTTACTCACGTATTGTGCCATCTCATGCAATTCTATGCATTAAGATAAAAAGCCTTCTGTGTGCAGCAGCCCCCCTAATACTTATCTGAGCCCCATCTCGATACAGCAATGTTGCACGAGAGACTCGGCTGTCCGGGATGCTGCTCCGCTGATCCCCGCTCAGCCAACGGATGACAGATCAGGCTGCACAAATTCTATGGGAACTCAGATGACAACGGACAGTCTGTTCGTTGTCATCCGATCGGATCCCCAGACGGATGGGAAAATAGGGTTTCCATCCATCGGACTTAGCGGATCACGGAGCGGATCGGATGTCAGCGGACATGTCACCACTGACATCCGTCGCTCCATAGAATGGCCGTCCGTTCAGTTCTGCCTGAAAAACGGACAGGTGGACCTGAACGAAACACCCGTGTGAAAGAGGCCTAAGAGCACCAAGTAGGAGCACCGCAGTCTGCTCACATAATTTGTAATAAAACATCTTTGTCATTCTGAAGCTTCCCTTCAAGCACTTTGAATATTATTTTATATAAACTGTGACTCTGTGCTTGCCAAATACGCTGCAGAAATCTCCCTCCACTAAGTCTGCTGCATCCATTTTAACTATGGGTAGCTGAAGCTGCTGCCTGTTCATTTCCTGGATTTACACAGACACACAGAGGCACACCTTCAGCCCTGCAGCTTTCATTGGCCCTCTTATGACTCATTCCCCCTTCCTTCCTGGCAAACTCTCGCGAGAGTGAGAGACAGAGCTGTGCATGATGTCAAACGCAGAGGCATTTTTCCAGCGAAGAAACAGGAAGTGGGCTGTATAAGGTATTTACTGGCAGAAAACTATCCAAAGTTAAAACAACAAGGGCAGAAGATAAAATAGATGGAAACAAGAAAAAATGACCGAAGTTCCACTTTAGAGTTGAAAATATTTTTATTGAAAACAGTAGGCACTTTACATGAGTAAAGCAATGGGAGAAACATGTCCACAGGTCCACTCAGTGGCTATTGCCCATAGTGGGACTATAAACAGTACATAATTGTAGTTAGCAGAGACATTTAGGAAAAACTTTACTTTTATCAAGAAGTAACATTTTGAATAATAGAAACTGGTGCCGTACTTATGATTAAAGGAACAACTGGAAGGTAGTGAGGTAAAAAGAGATATAAACATAGTAAGAGATAGGGGAAGAGTAGCAGAGAGAAATAGAAGAAGATAGAAATAGAGAAGAAAAAGGGAGGGGGAGGGGGTGATCTGCTGGAAGGTCTCAGCCCTGCAGAATCACCAGCTTGGCCAACAAAGGGCTTCCTATCCATTCGATGCAGTGGCTCGAAGTTCCACTTTAACCTCTTGCCGACCGCTGATCGGCATCTGACGGCAACAAGGTGGCGCTCCTGCGTAAAATCGGCGTCATATGACGGCGGCTGCGAGATCGTGCCCGCGCGCTCACTCTGTCCGGGGAGGGCCAGGGAGCGGGTGCGGTGGATTCGATCTCCGCTGGCCACCCGCGATGCCTTCCCCGGAGTGAAAGAACGGAGGTCTGTGTAAGTAAACACGGACCTCCGTTCTGTGAGGGGGAAGGGCTGTGATCACAGCCTTCCTCTACATGGAAGCTGTGATCGCTTCCCTTCCCCAGCTAGGGCAGTCCCCCCACAGTTAGAACACGCCCAGGGAACACAGTTAACCCTTAGAGCGCCCCCTGAAGGTTAACCCCTTCACTGCCAATGGTATTTACACAGTAACCAGTGCATTTTTATAGCATTGATCGCTGTATAAATGCCAATGGTCCCAAAAAAGTGTCAAAATGGTCCGACATGTCCGCTGAAATATGGCAGTACCACTAAAAATCGCAGATTGCCGCCATTACTAGTAAAAAAAAAAAATAAAAACCCCAGAAATGAATTCTCATCATCCGTAAACGCGACCACTTTTGCGCAAACCAATCAATAAACGCCGATTGCGATTTTTTTTTTTTATCGCAAATATGAGGAAGAATATAAATTGGCCAAAACCGATGAAAAAAATGTTTTTTTATATTTTTTTTTGGATTTGTATTTTAGCAAAAAGTAAGAAATTTGGGCTTTTTTTTTGCAAAATTGTCGCTCTTTTTTTTGTTTATAGCGGCGATCAGAAATGACGCAGCGGTGATCAAATACCACCAAAAGAAAGCTCTATTTGTGGGGAAAAAGGACGCAAATTTCATTTGGGTACAAGGTCGCACGACCGTGCAATGTTCAGTTAAAGCGACGCAGTGCCGAATCGCAAAAAGGGCTCTGGTCCTAAAGGGGGAAATCCTTCCGGGGCTGAAGTGGTTAAATAAGAATGTCTTTGACTGTTCTTATGACTCAGAATAACATTAAATAACCTCTTATGAACCATTCACAGAGAAATGTAGATAATTACTAGGGAGTTCCCAACCTTTATCTCACAACCATAATTGTCATTGCCGGTATTGTCACCCCTGCACATAGGCATAGGTATATTTTTTTGGCTTATGGAAGGGTAAAGTGTTTTGTGGTTAGAAAATCAATGATGTCTTTGTTTTCGCCTCTGTCCAGGGCTAGTTTTATTTCTGATGGTGAATGTGCAACAATAATGTTTGTTTTATTCCTGGTATAATTCTTTTTCATCTTAAATTTTTATTTCAGGATCCATCTCAAACATCCAACTACAACCATCAAAGGCCCTACCCTGGCTACCCCTCCAATATCTCTCAACCAGGGCCAACACCGGAACCCAAGCCTAACCCACCTGCCTCAATAGCCCCACCCAACCCTCATTACAGCGCCTCTCCTCAAATGTACAACCGGAAAGATCCTTCAAACCAAGAAACCATTCCAAGAAGCAAAGAAGCTAATGCTTCTCCAGCTGATCCTGCAAATGCCCATCCTGGCATTGTGAAGATCAGCGAAGTCTTGGAAAAGGTGGTGGAACTGGAGAAGGAGGTGGATGAGTTTGTAGGTAGAAAGACTGACATGAGTTACCGATGTTTAGAAGAGCTATTAACAAAGCAGTTATTAGAATTAGATTCTGTAGAAACTGGTGGTCAGGACAGTATTCGTCAGGCACGGAAAGAAGCTGTGAGGAAGCTACAATCGATTCTTGAGAGGCTAGAGCGGAAGGGTTTGTGAGTTCATGCGGCAGAAGTAAAGGATTCTTCATTATAAAGGTTTATTTGGATTCCAAGAGGTTTCTGGCCAGCCGACATACAAAATGGCATGGTCTTCGGGTACCTAACATGCCAAAAATATGATGAAGGGGTAAAGCCACCTATTTAAAAAAAAATAAGACATCCTTTTGGATGCTCAGCTGGAATAATTGGACTTCCAGCACCCATGGACCATCACTGAGTCACCTTGGAGAATATTTACAATGGAAATCCGTTGTAGTCGTATATGTTTTCATGAAGAACTAAATATTTTAGGAAAAACGCTGTGTTTTTCTGGAAACTATTTTTTTTCTAGGTAGAATAAAGCCATTTTGGAGTTCACAGGTTTTAATTACTTAAAGCCATTTGAAGATAAACTTTGCCACTGACTGCAGTCATTACCAAAATCACAAGACTTTATTTGCCATTAAAAACCGCTCTACGACTGTGGCTACCTAGCATGACAAGTGTTTGTGTTCTCTGCATATTTTTGGATGTGCAATACATCCATACTTTAGAGTTTGGAAATGTGAGAGTCACATGTAAGTGATTTATTGTCTCATTTTATTTGGGGGACTGTACAATGAAAAAAGGCCAGTGTGGGTACCTCCCAATTAAGGATTATCACCAAAAAACAAATAAAAGATGAGATTTGGGTGAAATTAGGTGGATCCAGTGTTTGGCCTGGTGCCCTGATCCAGACACAGGATCTTTCACATAACCTTCCAGCCTGAGGAATGTCCCATTCAAATGCCAGAGCCCTTGTAAAGGTTGCCATTCATAAGCCAGATGAACACATTTCATATGAGTTTTTTTCCTGCCTCATAATTTTCCAATTCACATTTAAACCCTTGATGCTGTCCAATTTACATCTTTGCGGAATACGTTTTCCATCTATATATTATATCCTTTGTCTTGTGAATTTCCTGTTGCTTTTGTCACTGTTTTTAAAACATGAAAACGTCTCAATACAAATTGTAAGGCATTAAAAAGTATCCCAGTCATGATCAAACACGCAAAGCCATCTATCGTCAGAGTAATAACAGCCTCGACAGACTCCATCTGAGCCATGCTTTGACGCGTTTCACCCTGCTACTGGAGCTTAGTAGTGGAGATAAGTCTCCCTGCAAAGCAAGCCTGTCTCAATGCTTAGGCTGATGATTTGCTTGGTTTAAGAGAGAACCTTTCTCAAAGATCTGCATTCAGCACTTCTTGGAGTTTTGAATGCTGTTGTCCACAGCTGAGCTCTGTGGTTTCTTCCACTAGACCCTACACCACTATAGGATAGGGGGTGGCAGAAGCAGCCATAATGCATAGTGGGGAACCAGACATCCAACTAATGCTGAATATATTTCAGCAAGATTATCTCTTCAACCCTGCAGAGTTTGGTGGCATGGACAGCAGGACCGGTTTTGTTTGCTTTGCAGGCGAGCCTTTATTACGTGTTTTAAAAATGCCTAAATTTGTTTTAGGAATCTCCGTTATTAATCCAAGTCTTTGTGAGTTTTCTGTTCAGATGTCCGAAAACTTACCATATTCGAATGCCTTTAATTTTTTGAAAACCTCTGTTTTGTGTCAGAACTTGTGCATTGTGGGCATCCTGATTAGTAACATAAAATTCTCATTCAAATAGAATGTGGTATCCCAATCTGATCAGATTTGGAGTTTATATTTAAAAACTTTAAAGGGGGGTCACTGGGAAAAATTGTGTTTTGCTTTTGGCTGCTGTGTAGTATTAAAGTGGAACTACACTGCATCTGAGCACCACAAACCAATAACTGCTAATAAATATTTTGTTAATATTTAAAGCGAACACACCCATCCATCCAAGTCTCCATGCTTTATTGTGCTGAGAAATCGCTTTGAAAAATATCCCCTAGCATTTCTGGTCGTGGCCATCTTGAGTAAGGGCAGATGATTTATGAAGCATTTACTTCCTGGAATTTGCCCTTAGCTCAGGCATGCAGGCAGGAGGGTGTGCTTGGCTGAGAAAACCCCTCCTGAAGACTCCTGGGATGTATGACCTCATTTGCCTAGGCAAGAAAACGGAAAGTAAAGGAAGAAATAAAAAAAAAAAAAAAAAAAAAGGTTAAAACATGTAAATGCCTTCTTATCTATTTACTAATGCTACCAGTGAAATGATTAAAAATAGGCAATGTTGATTGAGCGAGTGAAGTTCTGCTTTAAGCAGGGATTGCCCACTTCTTGCTTTCTTGACTTCACCAGATATAGATCTGCTTGAATCTACAATCTAAAATTTCACCTTTTTTTTTTTAAGATCTGACATTGCAGCATGACCATTGCTGTGTGATGATCTTGGCGCGCATTATGCGAAAGATGACTCCAACTTAAAAACGCATCCACATTTTGTATACAGAATCTTTTTCATTTCTTCGGAGCTCCCATTGTTATTTAAAGCAGTAGTTAAGACTGCCAAAAAAAAAAAAAAAAAAAAAGCCCCCTTGCAAGGTAATAACATAAAGTGCAAATATGCGTCACATACTAGCACATTATGAAAGACTTAACTTTAAAATGAAGCCCTCCAATTGCATGCTGTCACTACTTACAGGGCTTCCATCTTCACCCAGGTTCGTGAACTCCGGCCGTTTGAATGGCCGAGCCGCGACAATGTCACGCTTGGGAGTCAGTCGCAGCACAGTGCTCTGGATTGGCAGCATACTCAGTATGCCTTCAATTCGGAGCACTGTGCGCATGCGCTGGTGACATCACTGGCTGCAGAAATAGAGAATATCTCCTAAGTGGTGCACGTTTAGGAAATATTAATTGTACCTACAGGTATGCTTTTATACTATAAGCTTACCTGTAGGTACAAGTGACCGTGCAATGTTTACTACTGCTTTAATATCCTGTTGGAAGACCTAATTCTACCCAAGCCAAATCTTGATTTTTTATTTTTGGGATAAATCAGTCTTTGTCATAGTCTCGGGGAAAACTGCAGACAATCGTAATTATTGATACAGAAGGGTTATGATTGATTATCTTACCAGGATAATAATTAAAGAAACCTTATCTCAGGAAAAATGACTGTGTCCAATTAAAGGAATTGTGAATAGGAAAAAAAAATCATTATTTACAAAACTGAAGATCATTTTCTTGAAATACCCTTTATGAAGAGGATGAATGTTCCGTGTATCACCATAGCAACAGTAAGGACCTGAAACTCAAACACATGCAGCTGTCTTGGGAATAACAGGTTTTGTATTTGCACTGAGAGGAATACCGTGTAACTGAATATATATATATATATATATATATATATATATATATATATATATATATATATATATATTGTGTAAAAAAACTTGTTTCATAAATAAAGCCATATAGAAATGACTTTTATTTCTTGTATTCAATTTTCAAGAACTGTCTGTCTTGGTATTCTGCTGTGAGAGCTATAACACCTTTATCTTAAAGTGATTGTAAGCCCTCCTTGTTTGTTATTAAAAAAAAAAAAAAAAAAAATGTTATACTTTCCTGCTCTGTGCAGTGGTTTTGCACAGAGCAGCCCCGATTCTCCTCTTCTTGAGTCGTTTCCCCCCCACACCGAGTGCCCACCATCGTAAGCCACTTGCTATGGGGGCGCTCATGCAGGCTCACTCCCAAGTTTGCTCTGTGGGTCCATAGACACACAGAGCACAGCTTGACCCCGCCCCCGCTGTCTCCCTCACTGGTTGTGATTGACAGCAGCAGGAGCCAATGGCTCCCACTACTGATTCTGAGCCTATGAGGAGGGAGAGGGCTGTTACTCTTGTGCACAGCACTGGTTTAAGATGGGGCTCAGGTAAGTATAAGGGGGTGGCAGGGGAGCTGCACTCTGTAGGTTTTTACCTTTAAAGCCGTTGTAAAGTGTCAAGGTTTTTCACCTTAATGCATTCTATGCATTAAGGTGAAAACCACCTGCGCTGCAGCTGCCCCCCCAGAGCCCCCCTTTTTCTTACCTGAACCCGATTGTTCCAGCAACAAGCCCAGCCACTCCAGGTCTCGGGTCCTCATTGGATAGATTGATAGCAGCAGGAGCCATTGGCTCCTGCTGTTGTCAATCAAATCCAGGGACATGGGGGCGAGTCCTGCTGTCTGTGTGAATGGATGCAGCAGCAGGACTCTCGAGCGCTCCCAAGCGGGTGCCCCCCATAGAAATAGGCTGTCCGTGGGGGCACCCGATGAAGTGGAGGAGCCAGGAGCGGTGCTAGGGGGACCCCAGAGAAGGAGGATCAGGCGATCTCGCGGCATAGCATCATTTTTCACATTATACAAAAAAACTGGGCTAACTTTACTGTTTTCGTTTTTTTTTTTAATTCATATGTGTTTGAAAGACCGTTGCGAAAGTACAGTGTGACATAAAATATTGCAACAACCGCCATCTTATTCTCTAGTGTCTCTGCTAAAAAAAAAAAAAAAAAAATATATAAACTAACTGTTGTCGTC
>BLSH010072845.1:27912-59716 GCA_018402905.1 Glandirana rugosa | reverse complement strand
TGTAAATGCCATTGCAGTGAAGGGGTTAACCTGCAGGGGGCGCGCTAAGGGTTAACTATGTTCCCTGGGCGTGTTCTAACTGTATGGGGGACTGCCTAGCTGGGGAAGGGAAGTGGTCACAGCCTTCACGTAAAGGAAGGCTGTGATCACAGCCCTTCCCCCTCACACAGAGCGGAGGTCCGTGTTTACATACACGGACCTCCGCTCACTCGCTCTGGGGGGGCCATCGCGGGTAGCCGGCGGCAATCGAAGCCGCCGCACCCGCTCCCTGGCTCCCCCCGAACACAGTGAGCGCGCGGGCGCGCCTCCGGCGGCGCGCGCGCGCTCACAGTGCGCGTTATCGCAGCCGCCGTCGTATGACGGCGATTTGCGATAACGAACCACCTTGTCGCCGTCAACCTGCGGTTGGCGGTCGGCAAGTGGTTAAGGTCGTTTCCAGGCAGTTGAGTTTAAAGGCTTTTTTTGGAACGCAAAAAAATGGGTTCAGACGCCAGTTCAGAGGCATTTGAAATGCAAAACAGCTTGTTAAACGCCCTTAAATGTTTACAGCCGTTTCCATTTAAAAAAAAATGTAAACAGCACTCCTAGACACGAACGCCCCTAAACGCGGCATGCAAAGCGGCCGTTTTTAGACGTTGGCTTATAGCTGTCAAAAAAAATCGTTCAAAGGAGGTTGAAATAGCATCCTGTGTAAATGGAGCCTAACGGGGAGATTTTGGTGTGAGACTTTAAATTAGATTGCAAAACATTAAAAAATAGTCAGCTGTCAAGGCATTTTTGTAAGTGCATAGATAATCTGCACAGGTGCTGTAGAAAACTGTTTAGATCAAAATGATAAATCACCATATTGTGTTTTTTTTTTTTTTGAGTTGTTAACTCCTTCCTTACCGGCGTATAGTAATAATACGCCGGCAAGGTGCACTCCCCATCCTGGGTGGACGTCAATTGGCTCTTTACCACATGACTGGCTGTACCCAATCACAGCCGGTCACAGAATGACAACAAACCCCGGTAACGAGCCTTTACCGGGTTCTCCTCTTCACACACCGATCGTGTGTGAGGAGGAGATAGCGGTAACAGTTCGTTACCGCTTACTGTGTGCACCAATCACACTGATTGCTCCCCCCAGTAGTAAAGAGTACCTGTCACCATCCCATCAGTGTACCTGTCACAGCCCATCAGAGTACCGGTCACCTGCCCATCAAAGTACCTGAGTACCTGTCACCCGCCCATCAGAGTCAGGGCTGTGGAGTCGGTAGATAAATGTTCCGACTCCTCGGTTTTTTGTACTTCCGACTCCCCCTCCTCTGTATTAATATGCGAATGTATTTTATGCATTCCTTGAAGGAAAGTAAGCCAACATACATGTCATTACCACAGGACTACTGGCTGGGAAGCCAACAGTCTACTGTAGTAGCAGCAGGCATAAACATCAGGAACAGGAACTTTACCAGTTCAAAAATACAAACCATATTATTTGGTTGTTTTAGAACAAAAACAAAGCTTATCTATATGAACCAAAAACAAAATCTGTAAAACCTAGAAATGGTTTATATTAATCTTGAAATGTACAGGGTGGGCCATTTATATGGATACACCTTAAAGCGGAGGTCCGGGCTCAAAAAAAAAATTAAAAGTCAGCAGCTACACATACAGTAGCTGCTGACTTTTAATATTAGGACACTTACCTGTCCTGGACTCCAGCGATGTCGGCACCCGCTGCCGATCTTCGGATCGGGGGACGGGTGCAGCCGCTTCCATCGCGGGTAAGGGAACCCGGACGTGTAAGCAGTACAGCTTCACGCCGGGCACCTTACCGCGCATGCGCGAGCTCTGCCACGCTCTGCTACTGGCCAGGCAGCCAGTAGCAGAGCGAGCAGGGAGGAGGGAGCCGGCTTCTGACGTCATCTGCCGCGTCCGCCGGCCAGAACTCCCGGAAGTGTGGAAAAGGACACCTGTCTAAAGACAGGTGTCCTCTTCCCCCTCCCCCCCGAAAGGTGCCAAATGTGACACCTGAGGGGGGGAGGAATCCATCCAGCGGGAGTTCCACTTTAGGGTGGAACTCCGCTTTAACCACTTCAGCCCCGGAAGGATTTCCAGCTTTAGGACCGGAGCCCTTTTTGCGATTCGGCACTGCGTCCCTTTAACTGACAATTGCGCGGTCGTGCGGCGTTGTACCCAAACGAAATTTGCGTCCTTTTTTTCCCACAAATAGAGCTTTCTTTTGGTGGTATTTGATCACCTCTGCGTCATTTCTGATCGCCGCTATAAACAAAAGAAGAGCGACAATTTTGCAAAAAAACCCAAATTTCTTACTTTTTGCTAAAATACAAATCCAAAAAAAAAATATAAAAAAACATTTTTTTTCACCGTTTTTGGCCGATTTATATTCTTCCTCATATTTGCGATAAAAAAAATCGCAATCGGCGTTTATTGATTGGTTTGCGCAAAAGTGGTCGCGTTTACGGATGATGAGAATTCATTTTTGGGGTTTTTAATTTTTTTTTATTTTTTTACTAAAAATGGCGGCGATCTGCGATTTTTTTTGCGGTACTGCGATATTTCAGCGGACATGTCGGAACATTTTGACACTTTTTTTGGGACCATTGGCATGTATACAGCGATCAGTGCTATAAAAATGCACTGATTACTGTGTAAGTGCCATTGGCAGTGAAGGGGTTAACCTGCAGGGGGCGCGCTAAGGGTTAACTATGTTCCCTGGGCGTGTTCTAACTGTGGGGGGGCTTGCCTAGCTGGGGAAGGGAAGTGGTCACAGCCTTCATGTACAGGAAGGCTGTGATCACAGCCCTTCCCCCTCACACAGAGCGGAGGTCCGTGTTTACATACACGGACCTCCGCTCCTTCACTCCGGGGGGGGCATCGCGGGTGGCCGGCGGCAATCGAAGCCGCCGCACCCGCTCCCTGGCCCTCCCGAACACAGTGAGCGCGCGCGCGCTCACAGTGGCTCTGTATCGCGGCCGCCGTCGTATGACGGCGTTTTGCGTTACAGAGCCACATTGTCGCCGTCAAATGCCGATCAGCGGTCGGCAAGCGGTTAATAAAATGGGAATGGTTGGTGATATTAACTTCTTGTTTGTGGCACATTAGTATATGTGAGGGGGAAACTTTTCAAGATGGGTGGTGACCATAGCGGCCATTTTGAAGTCGGCCATTTTGAATCCAACTTTTGTTTTTTCAATAGGAAGAGGGTCATGTGACACATCAAACGTATTGGGAATTTCACTAGAAAAACAATGGTGTGCTTGGTTTTAACGTAACTTTATTTTTTCATGAGTTATTTACAAGTTTCTGACCACTTATAAAATGTGTTCAATGTGCTGCCCATTGTGTTGGATTGTCAATGCAACCCTCTTCTCCCACTCTTCACACACTGATAGCAACACCGCAGGAGAAACGCTAGCACAGGCTTCCAGTATCCGTAGATTCAGGTGCTCGTATCTCGTATCTTCACAGCATAGACAATTGCCTTCAGATGACCCCAAAGATAAAAGTCTAAGGGGGTCAGATCGGGAGACCTTGGGGGCCATTCAACTGGCCCACGATGACCAATCCACTTTCCAGGAATCTGTTCATCTAGGAATGCTCGGACCTGATACCCATAATGTGGTGGTGCACCATCTTGCTGGAACTATGATGTCGGTGATAGGGAATTGCTGGCCATCAAGTCAGCTTTGGAGGAATGGCGGTACCTCCTGGAAGGAGCAGCTCACCCGGTATTGTTTTTTTCTGACCATAAAAACCATAAAAAAACCATATGCTGTGAAGATACGAGATGTGTAGCACCTGAAACTACGGATACTGGAAGCCTGTGCTAGCATTTCTCCTGCGGTGTTGCTATCAGTGTGTGAAGAGTGGGAGAAGAGGGTTGCATTGACAATCCAACACAATGGGCAGCACATTGAACACATTTTATAAGTGGTCAGAAACTTGTAAATAACTCATGAAAGAATAAAGTTACGTTAAAACCAAGCACACCATTGTTTTTCTTGTGAAATTAATCTTTCGTCACTGACTTGGGTCCAGTAACTATTCTGGCCACATCACTAACGATCTCTGGATAAACAAGGGTGGCTTCTTCAACAGTAAGTTTTGATGAGCGATCATACTTTTCAACTTCTTTTAGTGCTTTATAAAACTCCTGTTGGAATTTTTTTATTTGGACATTTACTGGTTCTGTAACGCTTATGCGACGTCGCTTTCCTTTAGCAGCTTCCATTTTGTCTAAGAAGGAATCAAAGTCTAATTCTTTGTTTGAAGAAGATGATCCTGAGTTACCACTATTGCTTAAAAGAACTTCATCCTGTGGAGGTATTTCACGAGTCGGAGTCGGTGCATTGTTTGCCGACTCCGACTCCAGGTACCCAAAATTTCCTCGACTCCGACTCCACAGCCCTGATCAGAGTACCTGAGTACCTGTCACCAGCCCATCAAAGTACCCAAGTACCTGTCACCCGCCCATCAGGGTGCCCGAGTACCTGTCACCTGCCCATCAGAGTACCCGAGTACTTGTCACCTGCCCATCAGAGTACCCGAGTACCTGTCACCTGCCCAACAGAGTACCCGAGTACCTGTCATCAACCCATCTGAGTTCCTGACACCAGCCTATCTGAGTACCCGAGTACCTGTCACCAGCCCATGAGAGTACCCGAGTACCTGTCACCAGCCCATCAGAGTACCCGAATACCTGTCACCAACCCATCAGAGTACCCGAGTACCTGTCACCAATCCAGAGTACCCAAGCACGGCAGGTACCATCTCATCGGGGTACCCGTTACCAACCCATCAGAGTACCCGAATACCAACCCTCATGAGTACTCAATTACCTGTCACCAGCCCATCAGAGTACCCGAATACCTGTCACTAACCCATCAGAGTACCAGAGTACCTGTCACCAGCCCATCAGAGTACACGAGTACCTGTCATCAACCCATCAGAGTACCCGAGTACCTGTCACCAACCCATCAGAGTACCCGAGTACCTGTCACCAACCCTTCTGAGTACACAAGTACCTTTCACCAGCCCATCAGAGTACCCAAATAGCTGTCACCAACCCATCAGAGTACCCGAGCACATGTCACCAACCCATCAGAGTACCCGAGTACCTATCACCAGTCCATCAGAGTACCTGTCACCCGCCCATCAGAGTACCCGAGTATCTGTCAGCCCATCAGAGTGCCCGAGTACCTGTCACCAGCCCACCCGAGTACCTGTCATCAACCCATCTGAGTTCCTGTCACCAGCCTATCTAAGTACCCGAGTACCTGTCACCAACCCATCTAAGTACCCGAGTACCTGTCACCAGCCCATGAGAGTACCCGAGTACTTGTCACAAGCCCATCAGAGTACCCAAGTACTTGTCACCAGCCCGTCTGAGTACCTGAGTACCTGCCACAAGCCCATCTGAGTACCTGTCACCAACCCATCAGAGTACCCGAGCACCTGCCACCATCTCATCGGAGTATCCGTTACCAACCCATCTGAGTACCCGAATACCAACCCTCATGAGTACACAATTACCTGTCACCAGCCCATCAGAGTACCCGAATACCTGTCACCAACCCATCAGAGTACCCGAGTACCTGTCACCAGCCCATCAGAGTACCCGCGTACCTGTCACCATCCCATCAGAGTACCCGAGTACTTGTCACCAGCCCATCAGAGTACCCGAGTACCTGTCACCAACCCATCTGAGTACCCGAGTACCTGTCACCAACCCATCAGAGTACCCGAGTACCTGTCACCAACCCATCAGAGTACCCGAGTACCTGTCACCAACCCTTCTGAGTACACAAGTACCTTTCACCAGCCCATCAGAGTACCCAAATAGCTGTCACCAACCCATCAGAGTACCCAAATAGCTGTCACCAACCCATCAGAGTACCCGAG
Source organism: Glandirana rugosa (assembly GCA_018402905.1). Taxonomy (NCBI): domain Eukaryota; kingdom Metazoa; phylum Chordata; class Amphibia; order Anura; family Ranidae; genus Glandirana; species Glandirana rugosa. Next base: position 53,809 of record BLSH010072845.1, on the reverse strand, counting down.
CACATGTCACCAACCCATCAGAGTACCCGAGTACCTATCACCAGTCCATCAGAGTACCTGTCACTAGCCCATCTGAGTACCCGAGTACCTGCCACTAGCCCATCTGAGTACCTTAGTACCTGTTACTAGCCCATCTGAGTACCCGAGTACCTGTCACCTGCCCATCAGAGTACCCGAGTACCTGTCACCAGCCCATCCGAGTACCTGTCACCAGCCCAACAGAGTACCCGAGTACCTGTCATCAACCCATCTGAGTTCCTGTCACCAGCCTATCTGAGTACCCGAGTACCTGTCACCAACCCATCTAAGTACCCGAGTACCTGTCACCAGCCCATGAGAGCACCCGAGTACCTGCCACAAGCCCATCTGAGTACCGGAGTACCTGCCACCAGCCCATCAGAGTACCCGAATACCTGTCACCAACCCATCAGAGTACCCGAGTACCTGTCACCAATCCAGAGTACCCGAGCACCTGCCACCATCTCATCGGAGTACCCGTTACCAACCCATCAGAGTACCCGAATACCAACCCTCATGAGTACACAATTACCTGTCACCAGCCCATCAGAGTACCCGAATACCTGTCACCAACCCATCAGAGTACCCGAGTACCTGTCACCAGCCCATCAGATACCCGAGTACCTGTCGCCAGCCCATCAGAGTACCCGAGTACCTGTCATCAACCCATCAGAGTACCCGAGTACCTGTCACCAACCCTTCTGAGTACACAAGTATCTTTCACCAGCCCATCAGAGTACCCAAATAGCTGTCACCAACCCATCAGAGTACCCGAGCACATGTCACCAACCCATCAGAGTACCCGAGTACCTATCACCAGTCCATCAGAGTACCTGTCACTAGCCCATCTGAGTACCCGAGTACCTGTCACCCGCCCATCAGAGTACCCGAGTACCTGTCACCAGCCCACCCGAGTACCTGTCATCAACCCATCTGAGTTCCTGTCACCAGCCTATCTGAGTACCCGAGTACCTGTCACCAACCCATCTAAGTACCCGAGTACCTGTCACCAGCCCATGAGAGTACCCGAGTACCTGCAACAAGCCCATCTGAGTACCCGAGTACCTGCCACCAGCCCATCAGAGTACCCGAATACCTGTCACCAACCCATCAAAGTACCCGAGTACCTGTCACCAATCCAGAGTACCCGAGCACCTGCCACCATCTCATCGGAGTACCCGTTACCAACCCATCAGAGTACCCGAATACCAACCCTCATGAGTACACAATTACCTGTCACCAGCCCATCAGAGTACCCGAATACCTGTCACCAACCCATCAGAGTACCCGAGTACCTGTCGCCAACCCATCAGATTACCCAAGTACCTGTCACCAATCCATTAGAGTACCCGAGTACTTGTCACCAGCCCATCAGAGTACCCGAGTACCTGTCACCAACCCATCAGAGTACCCGAGTACCTGTCACCAACCCATCAGAGTACCCGAGTACCTGTCACCAACCCTTCTGAGTACTCAAGTACCTTTCGCCAGCCCATCAGAGTACCCAATAGCTGTCACCAACCCATCAGAGTACCCGAGCACATGTCAACAACCCATCAGAGTACCCGAGTACCTATCACCAGTCCATCAGAGTACCTGTCACTAGCCCATCTGAGTACCCGAGTACCTGCCACTAGCCCATCTGAGTACCTTAGTACCTGTTACTAGCCCATCTGAGTACCCGAGTGCCTGTCACTAGCCCATCTGAGTACCCGAGTACCTTTCACCAGCCCATCAGAGTACCCAAATAGCTGTCACCAACCCATCAGAGTATCCGAGCACATGTCACCAACCCATCAGAGTACCTGTCACTAGCCCATCTGAGTACCTTAGTACCTGTTACTAGCCCATCTGAGTACCCGAGTGACTGTCACTAGCCCATCTGAGTACCCGAGTACCTGTCACCAGCCCATCTGAGTTAAGTGGGAGGTTTTGTATATAATACATATCAGCCATTTGCACCTTGATCTAATATGACCCACCAACATTTTTCACATTGATTCATTACTACCAAGTACCACAGCCCGATTTATAAATAACATATTATATTTTTTATTACCAGCATACTGGAAAATTTCTCACAAAATATTTTTCTCAATATTTATACTAATACATAAAAGAGCAGCGCCAATACCATCCTAATTTCTCTATATTTACATCTGAGTACCTGTCACCAGCCCATTAGAGTACCCGAGAACTTTTTACCAGCCCATTAGAGTACCCGAGTACCTTTTACTAATCCATCAGAGTACCCGAGTACCTATCTGCAACCCATAAGAGTACCCGAGTACCTATCTTCAGCCCATGCCTCATAAAATATACATTGGGGTGTTTGCTTTCCAAAATGGTGTAATTTTGTGGGTAATTCCACTGTCCTGGTGCTCCAGGACCTTCAAAAGTGTGACAGGTAGACATGAAATTAGATGTGTAATTTATGCTCCTAGAACGCCTGAAGGTACTGCTTTAATGCTGGACCTCTCTATGTGGCCGGGCTGTGTAAAAGTCTTACACATGTGGTATCGCCACACTCGGGACGAGTAGCAGAATATATTTTGGGGAGTCATTTTTGCTATGTACATGCTATGTGTTAGAAATATCATATCAATTGACAACTTTGTGTAAAAAAAAAAAATACATTTTCATTTACTTTCCACATTTTCCAACACTTGTAGAAAAAAATGAACCGTACAAAAGACGCATAATGCCTTATAAAATATACATTGGGGTGTTTGCTTTCCAAAATGGGTTCATTTTGTGGGCAATTCCATTGTCCTGGTGCTCCAGGGCCTTCAAAAGTGTAATAGGTCATTAGGATATTTTATGTGTAATTTATGCTCCTAGAACGCCTGATGGTGCTCCCTGCATGTTGACCTCTCTATGTGGCCAGGCTGTGTAAAAGTCTCACACATGTGGTATCGCCATACTCGGGACAAACAGCAGAATGTATTTTGGGGTGTAATTTTTGCTATGTACATGCTATGTGTTAGAAATATCTTATAAATTGACCACTTTGTGTAAAAATAAAAGCGTTTTTATTTTCTTTCCGCGTTTTGCAAAGACTTGTAGAAATATATTAACCGTACAAAAGACTCATAATGCCTTATAGAATATACGTTGGGGTGTTTGCTTTCCAAAATGGGTTCATTTTGTGGGCAATTCCATTGTCCTGGTGCTCCAGGGCCTTCAAAATGTAATAGGTGGTTGAGAAATAAGATGTGTAATTTATGCTCATAGAACGCCTAAAGGTGCTACTTCAATGTTGGGCCTGTGTATGTGGCCAGGCTGTGTAAAAGTCTCACACGTGGTATTGCCATACTGAGGAGGAGTAGCAGAATGTGTTTTGGGGTGTTATTTTTGCTATGTACATGCTATGTGTTGGAAATATCTTATAAATGGACAGCTTTGTGTAAAAAAAAAAATGTGTTTTCCTTTTTTTTCCACGTTCCAAAAACTTCTGTAAAAAAATTAAAATGTTCAAAAGACTCATTATGCCTTATAGATTATACGTTGGGGTATTTGCTTTCCAAAATGGGGTCATTTTGTGGACAATTCCATTGTCCTGGTGCTCCAGTGCCTTTAAAAGTGTAATAGGTGGTTGAGAAATGAGATGTGTAATTTATGCTCGTATAATGCCTAAAGGTGCTACTTCAATGTTGGGCCTGTGTATGTGGCCAGGCTGTGTAAAAGTTTCACACATGTGGTATCGCCATACTCAGAAGGAGTAGCAGAATGTATTTTGGGGTGTCATTTTTGCTATGTACATGCTATGTGTTGGAAATATCTTATAAATGGACAACTTTGTGTTAACAAAAATGCATTTTCATTTTTTTCCCCACATTTTCCAAAAACTTCTGGAAAAAAATGAACCATTCAAAAGACTCATTATCCCTCATAGATTATACGTTAGGGTGTTTGCTTTCCAAAATGGGGTCATTTTGTGGGTAATTCCATTGTCCTGGTGCTCCAGGGCCTTCAAAAGTGTAATAGGTGGCTGAGAAATGAGATGTGTAATTTATGCTCATAGAACGCCTGAAGGTGCTACTACAATGTTAAGCCTTTGTATGTGGCCAGGCTGTGTAAAGGTCTCACACATGGGGTATCGCCATACTCAGGAGGAGTAGCAGAATGTATTTTGCGGTGTCATTGCAAGTATGCATATGCTGTGTGTGAGAAATAACTTGTTATAAAAATTTTGTGTAAAAAAAAAAAAAAAAATTCTTCATTTTGCAAAGAATTTTGGGAAAAAAATACAACTTCAAAAAACTCACCATGCCTATTACTAAATACCTTGGAATGTCTACTTTCCAAAAAGGGGTCATTTTGGGGGTATGTGTGGCTTGTTAGGGTCTCAAGAAATGAGATAGGTGGTCAGTACATCAGGTGTGATCAAATTTTCAATGATTTGCACCCTAGCTTGTAGACTCTATAACTTTCACAGAGAATATATAATATACACTATTTTGAGTTATTTTTACCAAAGATATGTAGCAGTATAAATTATGGCCCAAATTTATGAAGAAAAATTCCTTTTTTTGCTAAATTTTTCAATACAAACTAAAAAAAGGTGTTTTTTTTCACAATTTTCGCTACTTTTTGGCTTATATTAAAAAAAATTAAAAACCCAGCAGTGATTATATACCAACAAAAGAAAGCTCTATTTGTGAGAAAAAAAATGATAACAATTTTGTTTGGGTACAGTGTAGCATGACTGAGTAATTGTCATTTAAAGTGTGAGAGTGCTGAAAGCTGAAAATTGGTCTGGGAAGGAAGGGGGTGTAAGTGTCCTGTATGGAAGTGGTTAAGGAAACGTTCACATCTGCTGGCTCTGTCCTAAGACTAAACTATTGAGCAAAATAAAACATTTTTGGTTCAGCATTTAAAATCCTGTAAAGTACAAATGGACCCTATATTGCTTTGCATTCTGTTTCTTATCTTCCTGTATTTTCACACATTCTCTTTAAGCGAGTCGCTTTAAATAAAAAAGAGCTGCACCCCTCATTCACAAATGCTATTGACAGAATGCCAAGCTGTTCTGAATGGGAAAAGCCCACTTACTCCCACCCCTACATATCTTTATTGGCTCACTATGGTGGGTGGCCACCTTGGCCAGCAGAAATGTGTGTGGAAAGGAGGTGAAGTGCCAAAACTATGCTAGTTCAAAGCGTCCAGCATTTTGCCATAGATTTGAATGAGAGTTGCTGCAAGTAAGTAAAGTGTTCTTAATCACACAGTATAGGACAAACTATTTGCATTCTTAGACCATGGGTTATATTGTGCTAACTTCAGGTGAGTGGACACTGGCAAAATAACTTGCTAAGGCCACCCCAGAGCACCCATATAATCCCACCCAATCTGTGAGACTTCAATTTTTTTGCTACTGTCCTTAGGCGATGGGCCTGTTCTCCTCTGGACAATTATATTCCTTTTTTTTAGCATTCAACTTTTTTCTCTGAAATGTCTAACTGCTTATGCCCTAGGACACATATGTCAAACACAAGGCCCGCGGGCCGAATGCGGCCCTCCAGGCCTTGTCATGTGGCCCTCGCATCCAGTTTTACAGCTGGAATGTGGCAGAACTTCATTCTGCCGCCTCCAAATTTCACCCTTCGCTTGCACTCCCTGCAAGGTGAGGCAAAGCCTCCAAAAGAGGGAGGTACTAGAGCCAGGCAAGGGAGGAGAGAGATGCAAAAAGTTTCGGGGAGGGGGTTAGTGTTTCACACTGTGCATAGCGCACCCCTGAACTTTGTATGTAACGCACTCCTAAACTCTGCACTCTGTACATAGCATAGACCTCGGTTCTGCACTCTGTACATAACGTACTCTTGAACCCAGCACTTTTTACGTATCACACCCCAGATACAACCGGCCCTTTTAGGGCAACCATACTGCTAATACGGCCCTCAATGAAATGGAGTTTGACACCCCTGCCCTAGGATATCTAGCAGTTTTCAGGATCGGGTTATCCTTTGAGTGTACCTTGGAGACCGTACCCAGATCTCACTGTGTAGGGTTGGCCTGTAACCTCAGGCACAGGATCCCGTGTTAAGTGCTCACCTTGGCATTTAGTGCAACATGTGTAGTTAGCCACAGGGTGCTATACAGGTCCAGGGCCATGGTCCATTTCTATGGTTCCCAGACCCTGAAGAACCTTTTGGGTGTATGCCCACTATGGCAAATGAACCTGAACCTCTGACAGCACACAAAGGAAAGATTAACTCTCCAAGATAGTCACTAAGTGGCACACTTCAATTGAATAAAAAACACATATTTTATTTACTTTATTGAAAAATTGTTCAATTAAGAATGGAAAATCGAATCCCTTCACCAACACTTACTTAAATTAAAATAAACACAACGTTGTTTTACTGACAGGAAGCAGCTGCACATTCACCCATGGGACATTTCGTTTTAACTACCATACACCCCTTACATCCTTTATTACCAGGACTCATGCACTGGATTCCCCTATGAGTGAATGGCTGTTTGGATGGGTGAATGTGCAGCTGCTTGTCAGTAAGACCACGTTGACTTTATTTTAATTTAAGTAAGTGTTGGTGGAGGGATTGGATTTTCCATTTTTAATTGAACAATTTTTTAATAAAGTAATGTGTTTTTTATTCAGTTAAAGTGTGGCACTTAGTGACCATCTCAGAGAGTTAATCTTTCCTTTGTGTAATGTTTGTTTGTTTCACGTGGTCTGCACCTGATACAATTAAGTATCTTAGGTGAATAATTGATTTACCCAGGACTTATGTTAGGTAATAGCGGTCCTAGCAGGTATTTACACTATGTGCGGTTGATCCAAGGTCCAAAACCTATTTTGTCTATGGACCTCTAACAGGCCCAGCTTTGTTGATAAGGTAAGATGATTTTTCCCTATCCTGCATTTTAAAAGCTGTGGCTGCTCGCCAAATGTTCTCCACTGTGGACTCACTCACTGATGTGGTGTGGACTAGTCTTTGCCTAACAAGAACTGACTCAACCCAGCCTAAACATGTCCCATTCCCTATGAGTACTAAAAAACGAATTAAGGGAAAAAAAAAAAAAAAGACTTACATGTACGAATTGATTTTGCACTTTATGAGGACTGGCCCAATGTACATTCCTTCTAAGGCTTTTTTGTGATTTATCCTATGGAAGAGAATTTTAAAAACAACTGGGCTATTCCAGTAGTGGATCCTGACATTTCAGTTCTCAATAAACCGCTTACAGTTCCTATTGAGGATGTTCTCTCTTTTAAGGATTTTGTTCATAGTCATTTGAAACCCTTTTAATGCCTTATTTGCTCTTGCAGGCCCAGCCCTGCAACCAGCTATTGCTTCTAAATCCATTTGCAAAACTATTACTAGCTTGTTCTGTGGCACTATAGAGAATGTAATTAACCAAGGCTCTAGAACAGGGGTTTCCAAACTGTGGCCCACAGGCCAAATGAATCCCACTGCAAGATTCTATCTAGCCTGCTGCTAGGATTGATGGCATATCTCTTATGTAAGGCCACTATGGTCTCACGGGTCTCAATTCAAGTCTGCAGAGGTCCCCACTCTCCACCACAGGTTCCCCCTGCTCAGCTTTCATTGTTCCTATCGGTTGCTAGCAACATTAGCATCCTAGCAACCAACTGCGTGCTTGCCCCATAATTCACAGGGGGATGGAACTTCCTCTGTCCAGACCTGCTCCGTCTTTCGCCTTCCTTCTGCAACCATGCTCCTGACTCCCAGCTCCCACCCTACTGCTACAAATGTAGGGGGGCTCTGATAGAGATGCTGATTTAAGGTGGGATTCTGATGGACACTCTGATGTAAAGGGGACTGTTAATGAGAAAGGTGCAGGCTGAATGTATTTTTGTTTGACTTTTAACAACTCAAGCTCAAGTTAATTTGGAATTTCTTTGTTTTACTGAAGTTTTTCTGTTCTAAAGCTTGTCATGCTGATTATGAAAAAAGCTTTAAGTAAAATGTATCAATTAATTTAAATGTTATTCATACATATATAAAACTTGTATTTTTTTTTGGCCCATGAATATTTATGTGATCTGGCCCTTGTACTTAAATGTTTGGAGACCCCTGCTCAGAATGTCTTTTTTATCTCTGTGCATATGTGCAAGTTCTAGATGGAATCAACAAGATCTTTCATTGCTTCTCCAAAAGCAAAGGCAAATTCTGGCATCAATAGACATATGAAATGCCCATCCTCTTTTCACATCAACGTGTTTTGCTGTGGGAGACTAACACTCCCTATTTGTAGAGCTACCATTCTCACTCTACTTTGTACCCTTCCCTTTTGTTCACAAGAGTGCTTGCCCTGCTACTGGCTCCTCTACAAGCACAGGGCATTCATGTCCATGTTACCTGGATTATGTACTACTAAAGGACAAACATAACCTTGTCTGTCAACATCCAAAGGATGATTCAGTTTCCTCAAAACTTGGGGTGGGTAATCGCCTTTCCTAGAGTCTTCAATTCCAGCCCTAACCCCATCTAGAATACCTAAGTGTTATCTTGAACACAGCCCAAACCAGAAATGTTCTTCTCCAACAGAAGGCTGCCTCCCTTAGGTCCTATGTGAGGACCCATATGTCAAAACGACACCCCTTAATTCACTTCTGCATGAGGGTTCTGGGCTTAGTAGCCTCCTTTGAGGACCCTCAGGTCACTTCTGCATGAGGGTTCTAGGCCTAATAGAAGCCTCCTTTAAGGACCCTTAGGTCAAACGGCACACCTCAGTTCACTTCTGTATGAGGGTTCTGGTCTTAATAGTAGCCTTCTTTGAGGCAGTTCCTTTTGCACAGCTTCTCCAGATCTGTTCGGTCCAACATACTCACGATGTGGAACAAACAAATTCAATCTCTGGATTTCCCAATGCCTCTGTCCATCCAGACAAGGTGATCTCTGGTGGATTTCCAATACTACTTTAGATTAGGTAAAGTCTTTCTTCAACACAGAACTGGTATATATGAAGGTTTCTTTGTTATTCTCAAAACACAATATGGTGATTTATAATTTTGATCTAAACAGGTGTTATATTATCTAATGATAATTTTCTAATCAGAACAGTCATGAATATCTGCAGAGTGGTCTTCATCATTCTTTTTTAGAATTATTCTTTTGTTTTAATATAAACTCTGGGGGTGCCTTTAACCACTTGACCACTGGGCGCTTAAACCCCCTTCCTAACCAGACCAATTTTCAGCTTTCAGCGCTCCCACACTTTGAATGACAATTACTCAGTCATGCAACACTGTACCCATATGAAATTTGCGTCCTTTTTTTCACACAAATAGAGATTTCTTTTGGTGGTATTTAATCACTGTTGGGTTTTTTATTTTTTGAGCTATAATTAAAAAAAGACCGAAAATTTTGTAAAAAAAATAATTTTTATTTGTTTCTGTTATAAAATTTAGCAAATTAGTAATTTTTCTTCATAAATTTTGGCCAAAATTTATACTGCTATATATCTTTGGTAAAAAAAAAAAACAAATTAGTGGATATTATTTGGTCTTTGTGAAAGTTATAGAGTCTACAAGTTATGGTGCCAATCACTGAATATTGATCACACCTGATATACTGACCACCTATCTCATTTCTTGAGACCCTAACAAGCCAGGAAAGTACAAATACCCCCCAAATGACCCCTTTTTGGAAAGTAGACATTCCAAGGTATTTAGTAAGAGGCATGGTGAATTTTTTTAAGTTGTAATTTTTTCCCACAATTCTTTGCAAAATGAAGTTTTTTTTTTTCACAAAATTGTCATATGTTAACAGGTTATTTCTCACACCCAGCATATGCATACCACAAATTACACCCCAAAACACATTCTACTACTCCTCCTGAGTATGGCGATACCACATGTGTGACACTTTTACACAGCCTGGCCACATACAGAAGCCCAATATGCAGGGAGCGCCATCAGGGGTTCTAGGAGCATAAATTACACACATAATTTCCTGACTACCTCTTGCACTTTTGAAGGTCCTGGAGCACCAGGACAATGGAAATGCCCCAAAAATTACCCCATTTTGGAAAGCAAACACCCCAACATATATTCTAGGAGGCATAATGAGTCTTTTGAAAATGTCATTTTTTCCACAAGTTTTTGGAAAATGTGGAAAGAAAATGAAAACGCATTTTTTTTTTTTACACAAAGTTGTCCATTTATACAATATTTCTAACACACCACATGTACCTAGCAAAAATGACACCCCAAAATATATTCTGCTACTTCTCCCGAGTATGGGGATACCACATATGTGACACTTTTACACAGCCTGACCACATACAGAGGCCCAACATACAGGGAGCACCGTCAGGTTTTCTAGGGGCCTACATTTCAAATCTAATTTGACTACCTTTTACACTATTGTGAGGCACTGTGGTGGCATGGATAGGCACTGTAGTGGCACAGATGGGCAGTGTAGTGGCACGGATGAGCAGTGTAGTGGCACGGGTGGGCAGTGTAGTGGCACGGGTGGGCACTGTAGTGGCACGGGTGGGCACTGTAGTGGCATAAATGGGCACTGCAGTGGCACAGATGGGCACTGTAGTGGCATGGATGTGTCACGGATGAGAACTGATGTGGTATGGATGAGCATAAATGAAGCACAAATGAGCCATGGATGGGGGATGGATGAGCTACGGATGGGGATGGATGAGCCACGGATGGGGATGACTGTGCACGGATGGGGATGACTGAGCACGGATGGGTGGGTGAGCACGGATGGGTGAGCATGAACGGATGGATGGCTAGGTGAGCACGGCTGGGTGGGTGAGCATGGATGGATGGCTGGGTGAGAATGGATGGATGGATGGTGAGCATGGCTGGGTGGGTGAGCATGGATGGATGGCAGGGTGAGCATGGATGGATGGGTGAGCATGGATGGATGGATGGGTAAGCATGGCTGGGTGGGTGAGCATGGATGGATGGCTGGGTGAGCATGGATGGATGGGTGAGCATGGATGGATGGATGGGTAAGCATGGATGGATGGGTGAGCATGGATGGATGGATGGGTGAGCATGGCTGTGTGAGGATAGATGGATGGGTGGCTGAGCCCATGGATGGGCTAAGAATGGGGGGGTGGGTGATTGATGGCCGGTGGGGGTTGCTAACTGTCATTTAGCAGTGCTGTGGGCATTACACATAGCCCACAGCACTGCACACCTCTTTCCTCCCCCCTCTCTCCTCTCTCCATGCACCGATCGGTGCGGAGAGGAGAGAGAAAAGCCGGCGGAAGCGATGGCTTGTCGACATGTGATCGCGCCGTCATTGGACGGCGCGATCAGGTGGTGAAAGGCCGCTCACAGCGGCCATTCACCGCGATCCGTGATCAGTCGGGTCCCCCGGACCTGACGGTCACGGATGTTCCCGTGTGCGCGCCCCATGGACGTCCTCTCAGAATAACCCGACCGCGCTGTGGACGTCTTTTGTCTATAGCGCGGTCGGGAAGTGGTTAAAGAAAACCAGTCACAAACAAAGGTCTTTAAATAATCAGAATCTCCACTTTTGCTTTGCCTTCCTATAGACCAGGGGTCTCCAAACTCTCTAAACAAAGGGCCAGTTTACTGTCCTTCAGATTTTTAGAAGGGCCAGATTTGCCAGTGCAAGTAGAAAATGCCCCAGCTTCAGTGGGAGTAGAAAAATTATATAGTGCCTGTAGTCAGTTGAAAGTGCCCCATCATTGGTATTAGTGGGAGAAATTGTGCCTAACTGTTTATCAGTGTGAGGAATTATGCCCCATTCCTGGTGTCAGTGGGAGGAATAATACCCCATCATTGGTGTCAGTGAAATGAATTGTTACACACTGTTGGTGTCAGTGGGAGGAATAGTGCCCTGAGGGCCACATAAAGGCAAGCAGGGGGCAGCATTCAATCCATGGGCCGCAGTTTGGAGACCACTGCTCTAGACCGAAACTGCAGATGTTGTGAAAGGAAATTGATGGTGATCAGTGCTTTTTTTTGCAACCTTATTAACTTTAAAGTGTACTCAAAACTGTATCCGTTATTTGAATGGAGTATGGTAACTCTCTGGGCAGTAGTATATTCTCTGTCACTGGAACTGACTGTAGAGGAAAATGCTACATTTTGTCGCTGGAACAAGAAAATCAAAATGGTGGATGTCTCTGGAACAAAAAATATGGTGATATTACATTAAGACTCAATTTATACTGTTATGATGTGTTAATGTATGTGTGTTAAAGAGGAAGTAAACCTTCCTGCATTCTTTGTACCTATAGGTAAGCCTAGAATAAGGCAAGTGGAGAGAGGGGGGAGGGGTGATACAGGTGGGACGCCCCCTCCTGCTGCTTCTAAAAGCGACCCAACAGCTAGTCAGCTGCTCATATCGCTTTTATGAGAAACAGAGTCCTCTGCTGAAAAAAAAAAAAATACCGGGGTTAGGGCTGATAGCTTCAGCCATAAAACTGGTAAATGACTTCAAAGCTACAACGTATACTTGGGTATTGCGGTCGGCAAGTGGTTACAGTTGAAAATTAGTCATTTTTTTGGCTGGGGAATTACTGTATTGGCCATTAATGTTTGTTTTAAAGTTTGTAAACCCATATAAATAAGTCTATGCCAGCTCCTCTATTAGAGCCTGGCATAGCACACAGTGTTAGTCTTTTATAAAAACAAGGCTTCTAAACAGTTTAGAGCTGTCTTCAGGCCGGTCACATGACTAGCGGGTGCTGTACACCACCGATACATGGATACTGCAGGAGGGACCGAGATCTCCCTCTGATGTCAGCTGGGGAGGTCACATGGCCGCTCAGCCCCTCCTGCAGTAGCCCTGGAAACTGTCCGAGAGTTATGTGACCGGCCTGAAGATCGCTCTATACTGGCATTTACAAGCCTTGCTTTTATAAAAGAATGATGCAGTGATGGCTGGTGGATTTTTTTTTTGGGGGGGGGGCGGCAAACAACCACCCCCCCGGTGGCGTGGCACTAACAACCCCCTCCCCAAGCGTGTCTGCCTGTTGGTCCGGCATTTACCTGGATACATAGATGGGGGGTATCATCCAGTGCGGTGGGGTGTGGCAGCAGCTCCAGGCTGACGTGTGCGGGGTTCGGGCATTGGCTTCAGGGTGCAGGGTCCAGGCAGCGGCTCCAGGCTGGCGGGTGCAGGGCCTGGGCAGCGGCTCCAGGCTAGCGTATGCAGAGTCCGGGCAGCGGCTTTGGGCTAGCAGGGTCCGGGCAGCGGCTCCAGGCTAGCAGCTGCGGGGTCCAGGCAGCAGCTCCAGGCTAGCGGGGTCCAGTCACCAGCTCCATGCTGGCGGGTGCGGGGTCTGGGCAGCAACTCCAGGGTTGCGGGCTTCCTCCCTGGCTTCAGCAGCTTCCTCCCTGGCTCCACGTCAAGCGATCCTATTGGAGGTCTCAGACCTGCTTCCTGATTGGCGGGGAGAAGATTTAGTGTGAAAATAGCAAAAATTTGTTCGCTATGGTCACATATCTGGGCGGGATCAGGATGCAGTGCTCTGTGCCCTGAGCCCACCCTTTTTTTTCGAAGCCCATTGGAGCCTCTGGCTCTAATCAGGTGCTTAAAAAATCACCCCCCCCCCATCCCCGCCATAGGATTTCCCCTTTCAGGATGCCGGGCGCATGGATAGGGAGGGGGGTGGCGGTGTTAGGGAGAGTGGCAACGCCCATAATGCATGGTGTGGTATGCCAGGCTCTAATAGAGGGGCTGGCAGTGACCATTGTAACTTTTTTATTTTGAAAATAGCGGCAGCAGCAGTGGGGACAGAGACACAGACACAACTGACAGGCAGGGAGGAGGGGATGAGGGGGAGAGATTAGAGCAGGGCTGCAGATGACGCAGGGATGTCTCAGACAACAATGGTCAGGGCTCAGCAGCCCTGATTATCTTGGTCAGAGCAGAGAGGTGATACAGGAAGTGGCAGGTTTTTTTTTACAGTTTAGAGGGGCGCAGATTACACAGCACAAGCACTGTACTGTTTAATCTGCTTTAAGGGATCAGGATATCTATCTTTTTTGGGGGGGGGGGGGGGGGTGTTAACAAACACTTTAAATTGCAGCGCGCTGTCATTAAAAATGGACATTTTATGCTACTCAGTTGTGACATTTTTCGGCTTTAATACATGTTTTCTGGCTGAAAAAGCTGACTCACTGTTTCCAAATTTTTCCTTTATTCAAAATGGATGAAATTATGTTTAGCAAATATGTACAATTCTATCATCTGTGTATACAAAAATAGTTTCTTTTACAATTTCTGGATGAGAAAAGCTGACTGCCTCCAAATTGGCCTCCCAATAATAAGGATGAGGATGCAATTTTTATAGTATGTCTCTGCAAATATACGGTCTATTTTATTTTTATTTATTCAAATACTACAGCCTTATGTGAAAATAGTATGTTTTCATTCAGGCATCAAACAAAATCCTCAAACATTTTGGGAGCTTATAGGGCCCCTTACTTTGCTGTGAGAAAGGGGATCTGTGAGTTGCTGAAGTATTGGTTGGAGATACTGAGTTGGCAAGCTATACAGACATAGGTGCAAAAATAAATTCTCCAATGTGATTCCTAGTTCTACCACTAGATGGTAGTGTTTAATGCTTGCATAATGTATTATTCTTCAGTGGAAGTTTTTCCAGTTCCTTTATTAAACTGCATATTGGGATGATTGGGATATTGGCTGCAATGCTCAGAGATCTCACTAGGTGGCAGTGTACTTTTTACACATCATTTTTTCCTGCAGTGTCTGATACTATGTTGCAAGCAGCAGTTGCTAACACATGCTGATTTATATACATGCAGCTGTATAATAACTGTAATTATTTTTCTGCATGGAATTCAGAAGCCAATAATCCAATCATCCCAATATGCAGTTTAGTATGTCCCATTATCTTTGTTTAGTTTAACCATATGTTGATTTTTCATATGTATTCTTTCCACAGTGATCACAGCTGCTTAAATCTCTGCCCAGTTCATTATTTATGTCCAGAGACAAAGACTTAAACATGTGCCTCAAGGCCAGGATAAATCTACTGGCTACATAAAGAAATAGTGATATTTAGTTGATTCTTATGTAAGAAATTATGCTGCAATTTTCAGACTATCTATATAATTTAATGAGGAAGTAAACTTCCTCTACAGTCCCCTGTAAATTAGAAGCATAATGGGCTACTATGCAGTACTTAGTAGCCCATTATGTGCCACTTACCTGCAAACGAAGCACTGCGATGTCCAGCGCTGTCCCCTGTGCTGGCCGCATCCATCTTCAGCCCCTCTTCCTTCCGGGGCCGCGATTCTGGCGCTGTGACTGGCCGGAGTCGCGTGACGTCACTCCTGCGCACGCGGGCGGGAGCCGCCAGCCACAGCACAGTGTCAGTGGAGAAATGGCACGGAGGCCGTTTCTTCACTGCGCATGTGCCAAAATGACGTTGGCACACCCCGAACACTGCAGATCTCCTGAACCGTGCAGGTTTGGGAGATATGCAGGGCACCTACAGGTAAGCCTTATTATAGGCTTACTTGTAGAATAAAGTGGTTGTCACAGGTTGACAACTACTTTAAAGTATTACTAAACCCAGTAATATGAAAATAGCACCCCCTGCCCACAGCTTATAAATCTTCTATTTACATTAAAATACCTCCACTATATACCTTTTTGGAGGATCTGTATACCACATTTACACAATAGACTGTACAGTTTCTTCATGCTGAGAGTTCAGGTAGGAGGAGATTTCCACTATAGCCTGTATACACACCCACATGTGTGATGTCAATATCATGTGGCCTGGCTATCTCTGAGAACAAGTACATGTTCTCACCAGTATAAAAGACACAACTGAGCATGTGCAAGTGGGCTACCCTGTCTGTGTTAGCTGCTCTTTCGCAGATAGACAGTGCAGGAGGGAAGGATCTATGGCATACAGGATAAAACAGTCTTTTTACAGCAATGCAGAGAATTAACCCCTTAAGTTCTGCAGTGAGTATAACAAGCATGCTATGCTGCATATACAGACTGATTTTACTGTTGTGGGTTTAGTAAGACTTCAAATTTACCGTCTTTATGCCCCCCCCCAATCCACCTCTAGAATCTACTCCCCTTCCATCGTTTACATTCCTGCTCCACATTTTTCCTGCATCTGTAATGTACCTTTTCATGCACTGCATTGACAATCCCCAACATGCCTGAAACAGATGCATGGAGTCTGGAATGAATGGCTCTTCAGTATTAGACTTTAAGACATCCTTTATGACTGATATTATTAACAGGTTACTAGACACATTTTTATCAACACAGTCTTCAAAATGTGAGGTGGCTATACCAGGATCATGGTTGCAACTACAACACAACTAAAGCCCCTTACATAGATAAGACCCTTCTAGTCGCAGGTGACAGCATTTATTACCAACACTTTTGACCTACCTAACACTTGCTGTCCTAAGTGGTGTCCAGGGAGTCTTTGAGTATTTAGAGGTATCTGCTATTATCATAGGTGTGCACAGCAGATTGCTTTAGGGTGTGCACCCCAAAACTCAAACACCCATTCCTTTCACTGCAGCCTTCGCTGCACTGGACAGTGACTGAATGGGAAGTGCTCTGTGCTGCATGGCTTCCTGTTCATTCACAGAGTTTACTATGCTTCAGTCATGAATGGACATAGTGAGTGAGTATGTTCACTGTGTTCATTTAGAAAAGGAAGGGGCCGGTAAATTACATACTGACCTCTTCCCCCGCTCTCCATCCTGAAATATCCCCCACATCATCCAGGGGGAGAGGGGAGGAAAGGAGCCAGCAGCACTGCGATGGGGGATGCAACATGAGGAAATGTGTATGTTCCTTGCTGACCACCCTAATCAGCAGCGGCCAGTCAATAAGGGGCGCCGCCTCCCCGCTGGGCTGAGTAGAAGAAGAAAAAAAAAAAAGTCCACCCGGCCCCCTAAAAGGAGGCGCCGGTACATTGACTTTATTATTTTTTTTTTTTTTTTTGGCTCTTTGGCTGTCACCAGCCAAGTAGTGAGCCTATTGGTGGGGTATTAAAGACTATGGATGTGCGCTGACCGGGCACACATCCATAGTCTGATTGGCTGCAGTGATCGGTGGCTCACTGCAATTGGAGCATTGATGCGGTGGGGGGCGGGTCACTGTGGCGGAGGATGTGCTGGACGTGTGATTTTGCACAGGCGCAGCAGTACTCCGCCACTGCCAGCCAGGCCAAGCCGTCGTGAGACCCGTGACTGTCCGAGTGTCTGTGACTGAGCGACTCCCGTCCCGACTGCCGCTGCCACGTATCCGCTGCTGTCCTGGTGCTATATGGTGACTACTCTGTATACTGCTATATGGTGATTCCTCTGTATACTCCTATCTGGTGACTCCTCTGTATACTCCTATCTGGTGACTCCTCTGTATACTCCTATCTGGTGACTCCTCTGTATACTCCTATCTGGTGACTCCTCTGTATACTGCTATAAGGTGATTCCTCTGTATACTCCTATCTGGTGACTCCTCTGTATACTCCTATCTGCTGACTCCTCTGTATACTGCTATAAGGTGATTCCTCTGTATACTCCTATCTGGTGACTCCTCTGTATACTGCTATAAGGTGACTCCTCTGTATACTGCTATATGGTGACGCCTCTGTATACTCCTATCTGGTGACTCCCCTGTATACTGCTATATGGTAACTCCTCTGTATACTCCTATCTGGTGACTCCTCTGTATACTGCTATCTGGTGACTCCTCTGTATACTCCTATCTGGTGACTCCTCTGTATACTGCTATCTGGTGACTCCTCTGTATACTGCTATCTGGTGACTCCTCTGTATACTGCTATCTGGTGACTCCTCTGTATACTGCTATCTGGTGACTCTGTATACTCCTATCTGGTGACTCCTCTGTATACTCCTATCTCGTGACTCCTCTGTATACTGCTATCTGGTGACTCCTCTGCATACTGCTATCTGGTGACTCCTCTGTATACTGCTATCTGGTGACTCCTCTGTATACTGCTATCTAGTGACTCCTATGTATACTCCTATCTGGTGACTCCTCTGTATACTGCTATATGGTGACTCCTCTGTATACTCCTATCTGGCGACTCCTCTGTATACTGCTTTCTGGTGACTCCTCTGTATACTCCTATCTGCTGACTCCTTTGTATACTGCAATATGGTGACTTTTCTGTATACTCCTATCTGGTGACTCCTCTGTATACTATCTGCTGACTCCTCTGTATACTGCTATCTGGTGACTCCTCTGTATACTACTATCTGGTGACTCCTCTGTATACTGCTATCTGGTGACTCTGCATACTGCTATCTGGTGACTCCTCTGCATACTGCTAACTGGTGACTCTGCATACTGCTATTTGGTGACTCTGTATACTCCTATCTGGTGACTCCTCTGTATACTCCTATATGGTGACTCCTCTGTATACTCCTATATGGTGACTCCTCTGTATATTCCTATCTGGTGATGCTGGGCTGTATACTCCTGACACAATGGGTGGAATCCATAAGGGGTGGGATTTTTGAGAAGTGGGAGGGGTCAAAAGAAAGGGCGGCTTGTTTGGGGTCCGCTGGGTTCTTGGTAAGTGGACAGTGGTGTCGGCAGAGTCTCCCCAAGGCACACGCACCCACTTGGATGGCGGAGGTTGGGTGAGCTAAAATTAAAAATGCTTTGTATCCAAGTGAATGCTGCATTGCTGGGAGTTGTTGTGCCTTCCACCCTGCAGCCACTATGCATTCCCTGAACTCCTCCACAGGCAGTACTCTGCATAACAGGTGTGAACTTTGTCTGTTCACACATGGCATTAACCTGTTGGTATCTTCTCAGGTTTGCTTTAATATTGTGCCATTGTGTCAACCCTTTTCAAAGACCAGCACTTCCAGGCAAGGTAGGGGAGCCACCTGTGGATGAATATGGTAGTCAGATATTGCCTGTTGAAATCTATGACATCCTTTTTACATTTGTTGTGATCTTCAGTTTTTCACCAAAAAAAAAAAAAAAGAGGGAGAGAAGCATGCTTTTATAATGTCTACAATTTCCTTGAGTATTTTAACGCGGAATGCCAGTTTTGTTTTTTCCCCTATATACAGTATATCACAAAAGTGAGTACACCCCTCACATTTTTGTAAATATTTTATTATATATTTTCATGTGACAACAGTGAAGAAATGACACTTTGCTAGAATGTAAAGTAGTGAGTGTACAGCTTGTATAACAGTGTAAATTGTGAACTGTCCCCTCAAAATATCTCAACACACGGCCATCAATGTCTAAACCGCTAGAAACAAAAGTGAGTACACCCCTAAGTGAAAATGTCCAAATTGGGCCCAAATTGTCAATATTTTGTGTGGCCACCATTATTTTCCAGCACTGCCTACCCTCTTGGGCATGGAGTTCAGCAGAGCTTCACAGGTTGCCACTGGGGTCCTCTTCCACTTCTCCATGACGACATCATGGAGCTGGTGGATGTTAGAGACCTTGCGCTCCTCCCCGTTATACGTTTGAGGATGTCCCACAGATGCTCAATAGGGTTTAGGTCTGGAGACAGCTTGGCCAGTCCATCACCTTTACCCTCAGCTTCTTTAGCAAGGCATTGGTTATCTTGGAGGTGTGTTTTGGGTTCGTTATCATGTTGGAATACTGCACTATGGTCCAGTCTCCGAAGGGAGGGGATCATGCTCTGCTTCAGTATGTCACAGTACATGTTGACATTCATGATTCCCTCAATGAACTGTAGCTTCCCAGTGCCGACAGCACTCATGCAGCCCCAGACCATGACACTCCCACCACCATGCTTGACTGTAGGCAAGACACACTTGTCTTTGTACTCCTCACCTGGATGACGCCACACACGCTTGACACAATCTGAACCAAATAAGTTTATCTAGGTCTCATCAGAGCACAGGACATGGTTCCAGTAATCCATGTCCTTACTCTGCTTGTCTTCAGCAAACTGTTTGCAGGCTTTCTTGTGCATCATCTTTAGAAGACACTTCCTTCTGGGACAACAGCCATGCAAACAATTTGATGCAGTGTGCAGCAAATGTTCTGAGTACTGACAGGCTGACCCCCCACCCCTTCAACTTCTGCAGCAATGCTGGCAGCACTCATACATCTATTTCCCAAAGACAACCTCTTTATATGACGCTGAGCATGTGCACTCAACTTCTTTGGTCAACCATGGTGAGGCATGTTCTGATTGAAACCTGTCCCGTTAAACCACTGTATGGTCTTGGCCACCATGCTGCAGCTCAGTTATAGGGTCTTGGCAATCTTCTTATAGCCTAGGCCAACTTTATGTAGAGCAACAATTCTTTTTCTCTGACAGATGCAGCCCTTCATTGACAAGTGGGGGTTTATGCACATCCTACTAGGAGTAGACTAGGCAAACAGAAAAAAGTAAGCTGACCCCTCCCAGGGGGCCGTCCTCACTCCAGCATATAACCCCTCAGCTCTGCATAGCATATCAGTTTTTTTATGCCTAGTGCAAGGAGTTAGACCTGGTTCCCTGCTGGGACCTGCGGTTTCCCCATTTTTTTCTTCTTTTTGCTTTCTCAAGCTATCTGATGAAGACTGCTATCAAGTACCAGGCTGGGGCATAGAGGATATCTCGAATCCTGGAATTTCCCCAGCACGGCCAACCGGTGCGAGCTGCCCGTAACCTTACGGGGTCTGCTGCATCGTACCCGTTCCGCGCGGGAGGCTAGTACGTGACCCCCACTTGCGTCCGGGCTGTGCTCGCGTCCAGGGGCGCTTGGCCTGCAGCATCCCTCTCCACCTGATGGGAGGAAGGTCTGCTACTGGGTGGCTACCCGCTACGCCCGTTGAATTGGTGAGTGACCCCCTCTCTCCCCCCCGGGTGCGGAGGGGGGCTGGGTGTTTTGCGGACTATGCCGGCTGGTGGAGGGTTCAGGGCTACAGGTTCCCCTTTTTGTTTTGGTCTGTTTTTGCCCCCCTCCTACACCCCCCCTTCCCGCACTAAACCCCCGCGCTAAAACCGTCATGCGGCGAACCGCCGCCATTTTGCGGCGGATCACCGCCATTTTGCCGTAGCCACGGCCATTTTGTGGGCTATTTTGGCATCTAGTGATTGCTCGGCGGCCATTTTGCCATAGTCGCGGCCTGTGTGGAGCATGCTTTGGCCTCTTGTGACCGCTCGGCGGCCATTTTTGATGCGGCTGGCGGCGTTTCTTCCTCTTTTCCTCTGAGACAGTGGTGAAGGTACAGTGGCGGTGAAGGCTCCTGACAGGCGGTCCAGCACTCCTACTGGGACGCAGCGCTTGAAGGGCAATTATTAAACAGCAAGTATAGCTGGCTCTCCCTGGGGTGTCGGTAGTGGTGGGTGCAGTCCTCCTGGGTATTCTCCCGGTTGCTCTGTGGGGCAGTGGTGGGGCACAATGGCGGCGGGTTCTTCTCCGGAGGGATCTGTGGAAGCGCAAGCTGCGCTGGGTCCTCTGGTTCCCCTGGATCAGCTAACGTCCATATTGGAGGAGTTTTTCTCCCGGGGGAAGCCGAGCCATGCTACGGGGGTGGCTAAAAAGCGTCCACCCCCCCCCTCCATCTTCAGGGGAGGATTCTGAAGGGGCCTCAGTTGTCACGGGGATCCCCGTGGAGCTCTCAGATGGTGAATTGGAGCCCTCGGATGGTGAGGAAGACCTGGGGGCCTCAGTGGCACGCGAGAGGGCGCTGGTGGCCTCCCTGATCACCAATATCCGTGCGTCTTTGCGCCTGGACCAGGCCGGGGAGTCGCAGGAGACTGCCTACGTTTGTGGGTCCTTTAAGCCGTCTTGGTCCCCTAGGGCATATCCTTATGCTCAATTTTTTGACCAATCGGTCTATAAGGAATGGCAGCGTCCGCAGAATTCCTTTTCATTGCCCAAATGCTTCGCTGTGCGCTATCCCTTTGAGGACATTTTTGTGCAGAAGTGGGCATCCCCCGCAGTGGACCCTCCGGTGGCTCGCCTGAATAAGCCGACGACCATCCCCTTGGAGGGGTCTCCCTCTTTTAAGGATCTGGCCGATAGGCGGAAGGAGGTGGTATCCAAGGCACTGTTCTTGGTGGCGGGGTCGGCCATGAGACCAGCTCTGGCGTCGGCCATGGTGGCGCAATCACTTACGGAGTGTGCAACTGAGTTGCACAATGAGTTGGGCTGTGGATGCTCGCCTGAGGCGTCACAGTGGATGGACCATCTGATACAGGGTCTCCGGTACCTGCGTGATGCGGCCTTGGACCTGCTCCCCATGCTGTCTAAGATGTCTGTGTTTGCAGTCGTTATCAGACGGGTGCTGTGGTTACGCTGTTGGTCGGGTGACCATGCGTCCAAAAAGGGCCTCACAGATCTTCCCTTTCAGGGTGGTCGGCTCTTTGGGGCACAATTGGATGAAATCATTAAGGATTTCACTGGGGGGAAGGGTACCTTTCTTCCGGAGCTCAGACGGCGGGAATTCCGCCGTAAGCAGGGTCCTGCATCTTCGGGCCAGGAGCGTTTTTTTCAGCAGCATAAGAACGAAAAGACGGAGGAAAAGTCCTCTTCCGCATGATGGGTTGCCCCCACCCGACTCTCGGGTGGGGGGGCCGACTTCTGGGGTTCGCAGACAGGTGGACTGCCCGCATCTCCGACTGGTGGGCACAGGAAGTGGTGTCCTCCGGGTACAGGATAGAGTTCAGCACTCTACCCCCAGACAGGTTCTTCCCATTGAACTTGAGACTCCCTCAGGGGTGTCGAGAGGCTCTCCTAGGGGCTGTTCAGACGCTCTCTGACCAAGGGGTAATTGTGCCGGTACCTCCGCTGGAAAGGTTCCGCGGCTTCTATTCAAATCTCTTTGTGGTGCCCAAAAAGGGTGAGGTCAGGCCAGTTCTGGACCTAAAAGCGCTAAACCGCTTTGTGAAGGCGTGGAAATTCAGGATGGAATCTGTCCGTTCGGTCGTGGCCTCCCTGCACCAAGGGGACTTCATGGCGTCTCTGGATATCAGGAACGCGTACCTCCATGTTCCCATTTGTCCCCGACACCAGCGCTTCCTGCGCTTTGCGGTGGGGGATCTACATTACCAATTTGTGGCACTTCCCTTCGGTCTGGCCTCGGCTCCTCGGGTATTCACCAAACTGGTGGCTCGGGTGCTGGCGCTATTGAGGCAGAGAGGCATTGCAGTGGTAGCATACCTCGACGACTTACTCCTGAGAGCGGAGTCTGTTCCGGGGCAGGAGGAGAATGTGGCTATCACCATGGCCTCGTTTAAAGACTTCGGCTGGCTGATCAACCTGCAGAAGTCGACGTTGATCCCGTTCTGTCGACTGGAATATCTGATCTCATGTCTGATTCTGGACAGAGCAAGCAAAGGTGTACTTACCTCGGCCAAGTTACTGACACTGCAAGCAGCGGTGCGAACCCTGTTGTCAAGCCAGTGGTCCTCCTTACGGTTCTGTATGTGGGTGTTGGGGCTCATGGTCTCGGCCTTCGAGGCGATACCTTACGCCCAGAGTCATACTCGGCTCTTACAGCGAGCAATTCTGTCACGGTGGGACAAGTCTCCGCTGCCCTTGGACCAGCTGATCAGATTGGATCATCAGACCAGGGGATCGTTGACCTGGTGGCTTCGGGCCCCGGCCCTAAAGTTGGGAAAGTCGTTTCTCCCTCTGAATTGGTCGATAGTCACGACAGACGCCAGCCTATCAGGCTGGGGTCCT
Source organism: Glandirana rugosa (assembly GCA_018402905.1). Classification (NCBI taxonomy): domain Eukaryota; kingdom Metazoa; phylum Chordata; class Amphibia; order Anura; family Ranidae; genus Glandirana; species Glandirana rugosa. The sequence continues at coordinate 30,141 of BLSH010072845.1, read as the reverse complement.
GGGGCAAGTGTCTGCTCAGGGCCGTTGGTCGGCGCAGGAATCTCGCCTTCCGATAAATGTGCTGGAGCTGAGGGCAATTGGGCTCCGCCTCTCCCACTGGACGGTAAGGCTGCGCGGCCTCCCGGTTCGGGTTCAGTCGGACAATGCCACGGCGTTGAACCATCAGGGCAGAACAAGGAGCTCGGCAGCGGCTGCGGAAGCGGCTCTCATTCTGCGATGGGCAGAACTTCACTTTTTTCTTCACGCCAGCAATCTCCGCCATTTACATTCCGGGCGTAGAAAATTGGCAGGTGGATTTTCTCAGTCGCCAGGCGCTGGATCAGGGGGAGTGGTCCCTACATCCAGAGGTGTTCCGACAGATTTGCCACAGGTGGGGCACACCAGACGTGGACCTAATGGCGTCCAGGTTCAATCACAAGGTGCAGACCTTCGTGTGCAGGACAAGGGATCCGTTGGCGGCCGCCACGGACGCGTTGGTAGCACCTTGGGGTCGGTACTGACTCCTGTACGCCTTCCCTCCTCTCAAGCTTCTACCGCAGCTACTGCGCAGGGTAGAAGCGGAGGGGGTTCCGACAATCCTGGTAGCTCCGGATTGGCCTCGGCTCCTTGGTACGTGGTGCGGATGGTGACAGATGTTCCCTGGCGTCTTCCGCTACGCGAAGATCTGCTGTCAAAGGGACCCATCCTGCACCCTGCTTTACCCTCGCTAGCTTTGACGGCTTGGCTATTGAGTCCCAGGTGTTGAGGGATAGGGGTGTCTCTGACTCCGTGATCCCTACTATGTTTAAGGCGCGCAAGTGTACTTCGCGCAAGATTTGTCATCGCACCTGGAAGGCCTATATTGCCTGGTGTGAGGCGGTGGGTTGGAACCCTCGCTCTTATGTTGTGTCCCGGGTGCTGGCTTTTTTGCAGCAAGGCCTGGATAACAAATTGGCATTGAGTACTCTCAAGGGTCAGATTTTGACTCTGGCGATTCTCTTTCAACGTCCCTTGGCATCACATTCGCTGATACGTACATTTGTACAGGGTGTACGCCATGTGGCTCCTCAGGTACGGTCACCCTTGGCGCCGTGGGATTTGAACTTGGTACTTTCTGTACTGCAGAAACCACCATATGAGAAGATCAGGGACATTCCCTTACAATTGCTGTCCCAAAAGGTGGCTCTCTTGGTGGCCATTACATCCGTTAGGCGGGTGTCTGAGTTGGCGGCGTTGTCCTGCAAGTCTCCCTACTTGGTCCTTCATAAGGATAAGGCGGTCCTGCGACCTTCACCTTCGTTTCTACCGAAGGTGGTTTCCTCTTTTCACATTAATGAGGATATTGTTCTGCCTTCATTATGTCCCCACCCGTCGCATCCCAAGGAGATTGATTTACACTCTTTGGATGTTGTGAGGGCTTTGCGGGTGTATTTGGCGGCTACAGCTTCTTTTCGGAAGTCTGATGCGTTGTTTGTGCTGACAGAAGGCCCGCGCAAAGGGTTGGCGGCCTTGTCACTGTTTCCCATTGGATCAGACAGACTGTGACCCATGCGTATACTGTTCGGGGCAAAGTTCCCCCTTTTCCTGTCACGGCTCATTTCACCAGGGCAGTTAGCACTTCCTGGGCTTTCAGACACCAGGCTTCAGTGTCCCAGGTGTGCAAGGCGGCTACTTGGGCCTCGGTGCACACTTTTGTTACGTTTTACAAAGTTGATGTGTCAGCATCCGCGGATGCTGCTTTTGGCAGTAAAGTTTTACAGGTGGCGGTGTAGGCGCGGCTGGCGCTTCCTGAGAGGATTCTGTTGGGAACAGTTGTTATTGTTTACCCACCCCTCTTGAATGACACTGCTTTGGGACATCCCCACTTGTCAATGAAGGGCTGCGTCTGTCAGTGAACGTAAGAGAAAATAGGATTTTATAATTATTTTAGGATAAAAGAGAATGCAAGTGACTGTCTGCGTCGGGAAGTAACTGTTCACCCCTACAGGGTTTCGTCACAGTAAGTTCTCCCCACCCATTTGTTATTGTTGACAAGGGTTGTCTTAGGAGAGTCCTTCGCGGTCGGCGCGGATGTGGCGGTGGACATTTTGAAATGACGGTTTTCGTCGTAGGCGCCTACGACTGTGTAGTTGAAACATTTTGCATTGTTTTCACACGTGGCTCCGGGTTCATCGGCGGAACGTGTGGACCCTGTGACTTCGGACCACAGACTTTCGGGTCCTTCACGATTGACGGGACCACTTTACTCGG
>BLSH010072845.1:16612-27902 GCA_018402905.1 Glandirana rugosa | reverse complement strand
TATCACAGCATGATATATTTCAAGCCGTTCTTCCTTTTAATTTTCATGATTATGGCTTACAGCTAGTGAAAACTCAAAATTTTGTATCTCAGAAAATTAGAATATTGTGAAAAAGTTCAATATTGTAGAGTGTAGACTCATGGTGTCACACTAATCAGCTAATTAACTCAAAACACCTGTAAAGGTTTCCTGAGCCTTTAAATGATCTCTGTGTGGTTCAGTAGGTTACACAATCATGGAAAGACTGCTGACTTTAGGAGGGTAAGTCACAAAAGGTCATTGCTAAAGAAGCTGGCTGTTCAGAGTGCTGTATCTAAGCATAGTAATGGAGAGTTGAGTGGAAGGTGGAAAAGGTGCACAAGCATCTGGGATAACCACAGCCTTGAGAGGATTGTGAAGCAAATGCCATTCAAGAATTTTGGGGAGATTCACAAAGAGTGGATTACGGCTGGTGTCAGTGCTTCAAGAGCCACCTCACACAGACATATCCAGGACATGGGCTAGAACTGTCCCATTTCTTGCGTCAAGCCACTCCTGAATCAGAGACGTCAGAAGCATCTTACCTGGGTTAAGGAGAAAAAAAACTGCGCTGTTGCTCAGTAGTCCAAAGTCCTCTTTTTGGATGAAAGTAAATTTTGCATTTCATTTGGAAATCAAGGTCCCAGAGTCAGGAGGAAGAGAGAAGGGTTACAGAATCCAAAATGTATGAAGTCCAGTGTGAAGTTTTCACAGTCAGTGATGATTTGGGGAGCCGTGTAATCTGCTGGTGTTGGTCCACTGTTTTTATCAAGTCCAAAGTCATCACAGCCCTCTAACAGGAAATTGTAGAGAACTTTATGCTTCCTCTGCTGAACAGCTTTATGGAGATGCTGATTTTATTTCTCTTACGTTCACTGACAGACGCAGCCCTTCATTGACCAGTGGGGTTTATGCACATCCTACTAGGAGTAGACTAGGCAAACAGAAAAAAAGCAAGCTGACCCCTCCCAGGGGGCCGTCCTCACTCCAGCATATAACCCCCCAGCTCTGCATAGCATATCAGTTTTTTTATGCCTATTGCAAGGAGTTAGACCTGCTTCCCCAATTTTTTTCTTCTTTCTGCTTTCTCAAGCTATCTGATGAAGACTGCTATCAAGTAGCCGGCTGGCGCATAGAGGATATCTCGAATCCTGGAATTTCCCCAGCACGGCCGACCGATGCGAGCTACCCGTAACCTTAGCGGCGTCCGCCGCATCGTACCCGTTCCGTGCGAGAGGCTAGTGGGTGACCCCCACTTGCGTCCAGTGACCGGGCTGTGCTCACGTCCAGGGGCGTTTGGCCTGCAGCATCCCTCTCCACATGATGGGAGGAAGGTCTGCTACCGGGTGGCTACCCGCTACGCCCGGCGGATTGGTGAGTGACCCCCCCGGGGGTGCGGAGGGGGGGGGGGGCTGGGCGTTTTTGCGGACTATGGTGGCCGGTGGAGGGTGCAGGACTACAGGTTCCCCTTTCTGTTTTAGTCTTTTTTCGCCCCCCTCCTACACCCCCCCTTCCCGCACCGCACCCCTGCGCTAAAACCGCCATGCAGATCGCCGCCATTTTGCCGTAGCGTGGCCATTTTGTGGGCTATTTTGGCCTCTAGTGATTGCTCGGCAGCCATTTTGCCTTGGTCGCGGCCTGTGTGGAGCATGCTTTGGCCTTGTGTGACCGCCCGGCGGCCATTTTTGATGTGCCTGCTGAAGAAAACGTGCCGTTTCTTTCTCTTTTCCTCTGAGACAGCGGTGAAGGCACAGTGGCGGTGAAGGCTCCTGACAGGCGGTCAAGCACTCCTACTGGGAAGCAGCGCTTGAAGAGCAATAATTAAACAGCAAATATAGCTGGCTCTCCCTTTGGTGTCGGTAGCGGTGGGTGCAGTCCTCCTGGGTATTCTCCTGGTTGCTCTGTGGGGCAGTGGTGGGGCTGCATTGTGGGGGTGTCAGGGCCTATTGGCCTAGCAAGTGTTCCGGTGGCACAATGGCGGCTGAACCTGCGGGTTGTTCTTCGGAGGGATCTGTGGAAGCGCAAGCTGCGATGGGTCCTCTGGTTCCCCTGGATCAGTTAAAGTCCGTATTGGGGGAGCTTTTTTCCCGGGGGTGCTGAGCCGTGCTAAGGGGGTGGCTAAAAAGTGTCCACCCCCCCCTCCATCTTCAGGGGAGGATTCTGAACCGGAAGGGGCCTCAGTGGTCACGGGGACCCCCGTGGAGCTCTCAGATGGTGAACTGAAGCCCTTGGATGGTGAGGAAGACCAGGGGGCCTTGGTAGCACACGAGAGGGCGCTGGTGGCCTCCCTGATCACCAATATCCGTGTGTCTTTGCGCCTGGACCAGGCCGGGGAGTCGCAGGAGACTGCCTATGTTTGTGGGTCCTTTAAGCTGTCTCGGTCCCCTAGGGCATATCCTTATGCTCAATTTTTTGACCAGTTGGTCTATAAGGAATGGCAGCGTCTGCAGAATTCCTTTTCATTGCCCAAACGTTTCGCTGTGCGCTATCCCTTTGAGGACAGTTTTGTGCAGAAGTGGGCATCCCCCGCAGTGGACCCTCTGGTGGCTTGCCTGAATAAGGCGACGACCATCCCCTTGGAGGGGTCTCCCTCTTTTAAGGATCCGGCCGATAGCCGGACGGAGGCGGTATCCAGGGCACTGTTCTTGGTGGCAGGGTCGGCCATGGTGGCGCAATCACTTACAGAGTGTGCGACTGAGTTGCACAATGAGTTGGGCTGCGGATGCTCGCCTGAGGCGTCACAGCGGACGGACCATCTGATACAGGGTCTCCGGTACCTGTGTGATGCGGCCTTGGACCTGCTCCCCATGCTGTCTAAGATGTCTGTGTTTGCAGTCATTATCAGACGGGTGCTGTGGTTACGCTGTTGGGCGGGTGACCACGCGTCCAAAAAGGGCCTCACGGATCTTCCCTTTCAGGGTGGTCGGCTCTTTGGGGCACAATTGGATGAAATCATTAAGGATTTCACTAGGGGGAAGAGTACCTTTCTTCCGGGGCCCAGACGGCGGGAATTCCGCTGTAAGCGGGGTCCTGCATCTTCGGGCCAGAAGCGTTTTTTTCGTGTGCCCGGCGCAGCGGGCAAGGGCTCAGGGCCCAGCGAGTCTGCCTCGGGGTCCGGTAAGCGGCCCTGGCAGCGCAAGAACGAAAAGATGGAGGAAAAGTCCTCTTCCGCATGATGGGTTGCCCCGACTTCTGGGGTTCGCAGACAGGTGGACTGCCCGCATCTCCGACCGGTGGGTGCAGGAAGTGGTGTCCTCCGGGTACAGGATAGAGTTCAGCACTCTACCCCCGGACAGGTTCTTCCCATCGAACTTGGGACTCCCTCAGGGGCGTCGAAAGGCTCTCCTAGGGGCTGTTCAGACGCTCTCCAACCAAGGGGTAATTGTGCCGGTACCTCTGCTGGAAAGGTTCCGTGGCTTCTATTCAAATCTCTTTGTGGTGCCCAAAAAAGGTGGGGTCAGGCCAGTTCTGAACCTAAAAGCGCTAAACCACTTCATGAAGGCGCAGAAATTCAGGATGGAATCTGTATGTTCGGTCGTGGCCTCCCTGCACCAGGGGGACTTCATGGCGTCTCTGGATATCAGGGACGCGTACCTCCATGTTCCCATTTGTCCCCGACACCAGCTCATCCTGCGCTTTGCAGTGGGGGATCTACATTACCAATTTGTGGCACTTCCCTTCGGTCTGGCCTTGGCTCCTCGGGTATTCACCAAGCTGGTGGCTCCGGTGGTGGCGCTATTGAGGCAGAGAGGCATTGCAGTGGTAGCATACCTCGACGACTTACTCCTGAGAGCGGAGTCTGCTTCGGCCCTGGGGGAGAATGTGGCTATCGCCATGGCCTCGTTGAAAGACTTCGGCTGGCTGATCAACCTGCAGAAGTCGACGTTGACCCCGTCCTGTCGACTGGAATATTTGGATCTGATTCTGGACACAGAGCAGGCGAAGGTGTTCTTACCTCCGGCCAAGTTACTGACACTGAAAGCAGCGGTGCGAACCCTGCTGTCACGCCAGTGGTCCTCCTTACGGTTCTGTATGCGGGTATTGGGGCTCATGGTCTCGGCCTTTGAGGTGATACCTTATGCCCAGAGTCACACTCGGCTCTTACAGCGAGCGATTCTTCAATGGTGGGACAAGTCTCCGCTGTCCCTGGACCAGCTGATCAGATTGGATCATCAGACCAGGGGATCGTTGACCTCGTGGCTTCGGGCCCCGGCCCTAAAGTTGAGAAAGTCGTTTCTCCCCCTGAATTGGTCGATAGTCACGATGGACGCCAGCCTATCAGGCTGGGGGGGGGGGGTCCTGGGGCAACTGTCTGCTCAGGGCCGTTGGTCTGCGCAGGAATCCCGCCTTCCGATAAATGTGCTGGAGCTGAGGGCAATCAGGCTCTGCCTCTCCTACTGGACGGTAAGGTTGCGCGGCCTCCCGGTTCCGGTCGGACAACGCCACGGCGGTGCCGTACGTGAACCATCAGGGCTGAACGAGGAGCTCGGCTGCGGAAGCGGCTCTCATTCTGCGATGGGCAGAACTTCACGTGCCGGCAATCTCCGCCATTTACATTCGGGGCGTAGAAAATTGGCAGGCAGACTTTCTCAGTCGCCAGACGCCGGATCAGGGGGAATGGTCCCTACATCCAGAGGTATTCCGACAGATTTGCCACAGGTGGGGCACGCCAGACATGGACCTAATGGCGTCCAGGTTCAATCACAAGGTGCAGACCTTCGTTTGCAGAACAAGGGAGATCCGTTGGCGGCTGACACGGATGTGTTGGTAGCGGCTTGGGGTCGGTACCTGCTCCTGTACGCCTTCCCTCCCCTCAAGCTTCTACCGCGGCTACTGCGCAGGGTAGAAGCGGAGGGGATTCTGACAATCCTGGTAGCCCTGGATTGGCCTCGGCGCCCTTGGTACGCCGATGTGGTGCGGATGGTGACAGATGTTCCCTGGCGTCTTCCGCTACGCGAAGATCTGCTGTCACAGGGACCCATCCTGCACCCTGCTTTACCCTCGCTGGCTTTGACGGCTTGGCTATTGAGTCCCAGGTGTTGAGGGATAGGGGTGTCTCTGACTCTGTGATTCCTACTATGCTTAAGACATGTAAGTGTACTTCGCGCAAGATATATCATCGCACCTGGAAGGCCTATATTGCCTGGTGTGAGGCGGGGGGTTGGAACCCTCGCTCTTATGTTGTGTTCCGGGTGCTGGCTTTTTTGCAGCAAGGCCTGGATAACAAATTGGCATTGAGTACTCTCAAGGGTCAGATTTCGGCTCTGGCGATTCTCTTTCAACATCCTTTGGCGTCACATTCGCTGATACGTACATTTGTACAGGGTGTACGCCATGTGGCTCCTCAGGTATGGTCGCCCTTGGGATTTGAACTTGGTACTTTCTGTACTGCAGAAACCGCCATATGAGAAGATCAGGGACATTCCCTTACAATTGCTGTCCCAAAAGGTGGCTTTCTTGGTGGCCATTACATCCGCTAGGCGGGTGTCTGAGTTGGCGGCGTTGTCCTGCAAGTCTCCCTACTTGGTCCTTCATAAGGATAAGGCGGTCCTGCGACCCTCACCTTCGTTTCTACCGAAGGTGGTTTCCTCTTTTCACATTGAGGATATTGTTCTCCCTTCATTATGTCCCCACCCGTCGCATCCCAAGGAGATTGAGTTACATTCTTTGGATGTCGTGAGGGCTATGCGGGTGTATTTGGCGGCTACAGCTTCTTTTCGGAAGTCTGATGCGTTTTGTGCTGACGGAAGGACCGCGCAAAGGGTTGTCGGCCTCGTCAATCACTGTTTCCCGTTGGATCAGACAGACCGTGACCCATGCGTATACTGTTCAGGGCAAAGTTCCCCCTTTTCCAGTCATGGCTCATTCCACCAGGGCAGTTAGCACTTCCTTGGCTTTCAGACACCAGGCTTCGGTGTCCCAGGTGTGCAAGCCGGCTACTTGGGCCTTGGTGCACACTTTTGTTAAGTTTCACAAAGTTGATGTGTCCGCATCCGCGGATGCTGCTTTTGGCCGTAAAGTTTTACAGGTGGTGTAGGTGCGGCTGGTGCTTCCTGAGAGGATTCTGTTGGGTACAGTTGTTATTGTTTACCCACCCCTCTTGAATGACACTGCTTTAGGACATCCCCACTTGTCAATGAAGGGCTGCGTCTGTCAGTGAACGTAAGAGAAAATAGGATTTTATTAAGAACTTACCGTAAAATCCTTTTCTCTGAGTTCACTGACAGACACAGCCCCCACCCCTCTGTGTTGCGTTTGTACGGCTTGTTACGAATCTGATATGCTATGCAGAGCTGGGGGGTTATATGGGGGGTTATATGCTGGAGTGAGGACGGCCCCCTGGGAGGGGTCAGCTTGCTTTTTTCTGTTTGCCTAGTCTACTCCTAGTAGGATGTGCATAAACCCCCACTTGTCAATGAAGGGCTGCGTCTGTCGGAGAAAGGGATTTTACGATAAGTTCTTAATAAAATCCTATTTTTTCAGATCCTCAGAGAGTTCTTTGCCATGAGGTGCCATGTTGAACTTCCAGTGACTAGTATGAGAGAGTGAGAGCGATAACGTCAAATTTAACACACCTGCTCCCCATTCACACCTGAGACCTTGTAACAATAACAAGTCACACAACACCGGGCAGGGAAAATGGCTAATTGGGCCCAATTTGGACATTTTCACTTAGGAGTGTACTCCCTTTTGTTGCCAGCGGTTTAGACATTAATGGCTGTATGTTGAGTTATTTTGAGGGGACAGCAAATTTACACTGTTATACAAGCTGTACACTCGCTACTTTACATTGTAGCAAAGTGTAATTTCTTCAGTGTTGTCACATGAAAAGATAGAATAAAATATTTACAAAATGTGAGGAGTGTACTCACTTTTGTGAGATGCTGTATATACTGTATATATGATTTCCTACACACTTGTAACTGTAATTGGAGTGTTTCAGACCCAATTATGGAGAATGTCTTGCTTACCATTTGATATATCACCTTGTGATTAAGGTATGCTGTGGGGGCAGTGTCTTTTTCACAGCCATACTCCTGTCAGTGGCGTCACTAGGGTTGGTGTCACCTGGTGCGGTAAAACATGGTGTCACCCCCTCTCCACCAAGTATAGTCCGCCCCTCAGTACAGACCTCACTCCACTCAGTACAGACCCCCCCTCCCTCAGTCCAGACCCCCGTCCACAAAGTACAGACCCCCTCCCTAAGTATAGACCACTCTTTCCCTCAATCTAAACCCCCACTCCACTAAGTCCAGACCTCCACTAAGTAAAGACCCCCTCCCTTAGTACAGATGATCCCTTCCGTACAGACCCCCCTCTCCACTAAGTATAGACCCCCCCTTCCCCAGTCCAGACCCCCTCTACACGAAGTACAGCCCCCCTTACACTAAGTACAGACCCCCCTCCCTCAGTCCAAACCCCTCCCCCACCATCAGTACAGACACCCCTCCACTAAGTACAGACCCTTCTACCCCAATCCAGAACCCCCTCCACTAAGTTCAGACCCCCCTCCCCCAGTCCAGACCCCCCTACACTAAGTACAGCCCACTTCCCTCAGTCCAGTCCCCTCCCTATCCCTTAGTCCAGACCCCCCTTCCTCAGTACACACTCTTGCCCCTCTACTGTTCATCTACAGTAGAATACAGTACAGACCTTAGCTTGGCATGCACAGCAGTGCCCACCCCTCCTCCAGTCTGTGTACATGTAAACAGCCGAGGAGGTGGAGGCAGCTTTGGCTTCAGTCCGCTCTGCTGTGTGAGACAGTGGGGACAGCAGGACATGGGCAACCCAGACAGCCGGCGAGTCAGCGAGAGATGCAGATGCTGGTACCCCTCACCCCCCTAGAGACACCACTGACTCCTGGCTTTTCCTTTGTACTGGTTATTTTGATTGCTGACCTGTATTTGTCCATGTCTGACTTTTTCTTTTCAATAAAACCCAGTTTAGAAAAAAAAAGCCCCTTACACATGGGGCAGGCTCCATTGGAGTCGTCCTGCCCAGTGGGGAATCTGTTCAAATTGAAATAATGCTGTTAACTCCTGATCTACCAATAAAATATTGTGTTCTGGGTTTGAAAATCTTTCAGTAAAATTTTTTGACCATGAAGTAGCGTGTTCATTATTTCCAACAATAATGAATCTGCGTAATTGGAAATAAAATTAGTGGTGACTTGGGAAAGGAAATTGGTTAGAATTATCTAAAAGAGTAAGACTTACAGGAAAGGGGCTGGGCTTAGGACTTATATGATCCTTGCATGTTCATGAAATGTTAGGTGGCATTTAATATCTGCTTGGGGGCATGTCTTCATTGTCAGAGGGGGATAGTGGTACAGTATTTATAAACTACATATCCGAAAAGGATAGTACTGTGGAAATTGGAGAGAATAGGATGCCCAAGACAATGGGACAAAAACATGACCATGCAGTAGTCAATTAGAGTTTGGGAAATCATACAAAGAACATAGTGTAGGGACATAGTGTGCAGAGCTAAATGCAGCAGATAATATTGTGCAGAGAGTGAAGTATGTAACACTACCCCCGCATGAGCTGCTGTTAAAAGCTTCCCCTATTCCTTCACAGCCAGGCAATACGTATTTTCCACTTGCATCCAGGCACAAAAAACAGTCTTTGAGCTTGTTTTTGTTGTTTTATAAGGGATGATAACTTGGATGGGGTAAAGGGGTTAAGGGATGCCCAAATTAACTGAAAGGACAGATGGGGACAGCTTCCTCTCTATGTACAAAAAATCCTGGAATGTTCTCCCTCCTGGCCTCTAAAAGTATTTGGTGATCAAAAGCCCCTTGAGAACTAGGAACTCTCAGTCCCTTTTAGAAAATAGCACAGTGTGTTCTAAGCTACATTCAGGAAAATCTCCAATTCCTCCGTAAAAATTGCTCCCAGCTCTACTGCCTGCAGGAACTACCAGCCCTCCTTGCTGCTTATCCACCACCCCACCTAGCTGCTGTGAAGATCTCCCAGAACAAGATATGGGAAGGCTTAAGCAAAGCACTGTCCTGAAAGGATTGCTACATGTGGCAATCTCTCTCCCCTTGTAAATCTCCGGGTGTGCTGATGTACTCACTCTGTCTTTGTTCCCTGCTGCTCCACAGGCAAGATTCATTTCAAACCGTAATGCTAACAGGATTTTCCCAAGCCAGCTCGAGCCCAGCCTGGAGACAGAGCCCCAGGGGGCCCACCTACACCACCATCAGACTCCTCACCACTCCATCTTCAACCCAACTTCCTTACTGGCATGGCTCCTCCATATTTAAGGGCTGACCTAGCTATCCTGCCAGAGCATTCTGCCTGGGGATTGGCCAAGTTCCCTCAAGTATGCAGATCAGTCCCTCCTGGCCTCCACCCACTAATTTCTAAAGGTTTCTCCAAATTTCCAGATCTGGGGGGGAGGTACCAGAGCCCTGCCTCTGTGAGTCATCCAGCCTGACCTGCAGTAAACCCTGAGCCAATTTCGACTCACAAACCATGAGTCATAACATAAATTTGCCAGTACTAACACTAGTAGCACACTAGAGGGTGCTACAGGTGTTACAGAAGGGGCCTGCAAGAAAAGCTACTGTGCAATATCTGAATCAAAATCAAAGTGCCACACTGAAACTTTAATAGTGCGGAGGGCTAGGCAGCCTGCAAGGTATGGATACTGTTCGAAATGAAACCTTATAATACAATCCTACTATGATCACAGCGTTGTCCTAGAGTCCTGCCATAGACTTCAAAAAAATAGTGTAAAGTGCAAGGTTTAACCACTAGAACTTGCAGTGTATGGTAAGTAACATCAAATAATCATATTTTTAAAGTCCAAATGAATGTCCATGTATGAAGTGATCCTCATGCCACAACAAAAGCCCGTCAATCAATGTATAATAAAGTGCTACAAAAAACTTTCTTTTAGTGCTTCTTATTCAAAGTGCTCCAGTGCAGTTCATCAGTGCATTTTCAAAAAAGTGCTTCTGTACTGTAAACTCTCTGTGCTTCCTCCACTACTCTGTCTGCTATAACACTCACTAGATCTTTTTGACTGTGCCTCTCAGCTACATCTTAGCTAAGCTAAGTCTCCATAGGCTTGTGGATATTACCCTCCCGTGTCTCTGCAAGGATCAGACAGCTCCTCCTTTCCTCCTGCTTATACCACAGTCAATTCTCTCCTCATTATTCATGCAGGGGGTTGGTTCTGTTACATTCATTATGTTACGTTAATTTGTTTTCTGGATAATTCATTATTTCTGTAGCGTATGGATATTCATTATAACGAATCAGTTTGTTTTATTGTTTGTTTCATTTTCAGATAATTCGTTATTTATGTATATATATTTGTGATAACGAATCATAATTCTGAAAGTCATTTGTTTATTGAATCCATACACACACACACACACACACACACACACACACACTGTTTTCTGCTGCTTCTCAAACCTCATCTCCTCTGCTCAAATACAACACCCTTCTCACTCAGTTCTCAGGAATGCACTTTCCCAGTATTATTAATCCAACCTCCAGCACAAAATGAATCAGCTGACTGGGCCTTAAGAATTACATTGAGTCAACCTGCTGTTTCATTATACCTTTAACGAATCATGCCGAATTAATTCCTTCTTTTCGTTATAATTTCTTTCGTATTAGTTGAAATCCGTTATTTTTTTTCTTCGGACATTCGGATGCATCTGAACGTCCGAAAGATGCAAAATTTACCCGAATTTTTATTCGTTATGAAACGAATTGCACATGTCTACTAGTTACCACTGCAATCATTTTCTCTATGTGTCCTGAAGAAGCCTAACAAGAAACAAGTTGACCCATAAGTAGTGTTGAGCGAACCCGGACTGTAACGTTCGGGTCCGTACCGAACTTTCGGGTGTCCGTGGCACGGACCCGGACATTTCAAAAATCGTTCGGGTTCGGTCCGCCTGGGCTTGCAATGTCAGGCCCAAGCGAGTTGTGATGAATACCCAGTTGAACAAAGAACAATCCGAAGAAGTCCTGTGTATCTCTTTTACTAACGTCACCATTGATCATCTGTACACGTTAAGCAAAGTATTGCTTATTTTTAAGCCCATTTAAAACGTAGAAAGCCTGCAAGTCTACGTAGGCTTACAGGCTTCTTTTTTTTATTGCCTAAAGTTGATTATGCTTTCTTTAATATTGCTTTTCTTCCTTAATTAAGCCGTACTAAGCAATTTCCATATTACTTTGTCGTCCAACTGAGTTACATTAAGAATTCCGGGTCAGTCGACTAAGTAAAACACGACCTCCAA
>BLSH010072843.1:93053-103503 GCA_018402905.1 Glandirana rugosa | reverse complement strand
GGAACTCTGTGAGTTCAGATGTAAAAGGGGAACTCTGTGGACTCTGATGTAAAGGGGGACACTTGTTATTAGCTGCATATGATTAGAAATGTTATTTAACAGCAAAATATATGTATAGTTTATACTATTAAAATATATGTATAGTTTATACTATTAAAATATATGTATAGTTTATACTATTAAAAAAATTATGGTGCACCATTAAGTGTTTGGGTTTCACTTGAAGAAAAGGTGGCAACCCTATCTATACCCCTCCGCTCTCTCCTCATTGGCTATGACTGACAGTAACAGGAGCCAATAAGAAGGAAGAGACCCAGGGGAGATGCTGCTCTCATGTACATCACTGGACCGGGATAGAGGGGGAGGTGGGGGGGGGGTGCTGTGCACTGAAGGTTTTTTTTACCATAATGCATAAAATGCATGACAGAGAAAAATCTTGAGCCTTTACAAAGGGTTAACATTCCCTGCCTGGGCTATTCTGCATTTTGCAAGACATATTAGGCCTGATTTTTTTTCTTAAAACCCCAAAACATAATACATATTCTCTAAAAGCAGAGATCCTGAAGAATAAAATGGCGGTAGTTTCTTTTTTCATGTCACATAATCTTAGCATAAGCAATATATTACCCAATGTTTGGTAAAATACAAAAGATGAGGTTGCACCGAGTAAAAATATCAAACCTTACCCCAACACTTAATATTCCTGATAGGTGGCTGCTGTGCCACCTATCAGGAATGAGAAATTCTCTCTGTTCTCTTTGTATTGCTTCCTTTGTGTGAAATCCCTGGTGTTCCTGCCAGTCCCTCTGCTTTACTATTAAAAACTGACCACACTAAGCAGGAGAGCACAGTGTGGTCAGTTCTCGTGCTGTGCTGGAAACTCAGCCGGCTCTCCTCCAATGATCAGACTTGTGGTGACATGCCTCACATTCTCAGCCATTTACTGGGAAGACCAATGCGCTGCTGTTTCTTCTCCCCCAGGTCTCTGAGCTCCTTATACAGCTGAGAACAGTAGGAATGCGATCAATTATAAAAAAAAGAGGGAAAGGGTACGTAATGCTTTTCTATATTTATACACAAATGTTTTGCCTTTCATTTATTCATTTATATTTTAAACTGTATGGTTGTTGGGTGAAGGTTTACCCACCCACCACGGTTCCACTTTAAGCAAACACCACCCTGGTCTATATATGTCGCAATGATGTTTTTTTGTCAAGCAGTACTATACATGCAAAGTTGTATCCCCAAAATATTTGTTGCCAGAAATAAAAGGTCTTTTTTTCTTTTGAGACAGATTTAGTGGCATTAAACATCCACAAACCTAAATACAGAGACACATGTAGGCAGATGCAGTCTACTTTCTAAACTGCAGTTGGAGTGGAAATCAGAAGGAACATGGTTCCTCCATGGTTTCCTGGGTCACTGAAAAAGCAATCCGATTGGATGCTGCCTCCTCATGTGACTATGGCGACCATCTTGGGTCAGGCAGAGTCTTTTTAAGGCCCTGGTTCCCGAATTTGGTGCACATTTGGAGAGTTGGTAGAGTAGGGACAGGTACCCCAAACTATAACTGACAGTAATAGCGCTAGGGAAAGGTTCCTGACAAGGAGGGAAAGCGCAGGGTCTCATCTCTTCTAGACACCGCCCCGGTTGGGCATGGGATGGTCAGGCCACAATCTGTCCCCTCTCAACAGATGCTATCAGTCCGGCTTCAATCTGCTCCTTCATGTTGTTGGAAACTGTGAGTGCACCCAGCTGGGTAGCTGTCCCACCGGGATGGTTGTGAACTGTGGCTACATTACTTCATTACAATTTATCTATTGCCGCGATGCACGCTGCACCCCCATTTACACACAAGACGCAAAAAGGCTTCTAATAAATTAGAGCTAAAGCCCCCAGGTATGGATGGGTAGAAATTGACTAAGAGCACCACAGTTTACTGACAGCACCAACGGCCCAAATACAAAGACACAAGCTACAGGGAGAGGGCTTGGTAAAAGAAAGGATACAAAATTCTGTCCATCAAAATAAAAACTTTATAAGGTTACTTCTCCCGCTAGTCTAAGCCGGCCTTATACTTTGTAAGGAGCCCCACAACTGTGCCCGTCTTCCCATGTTATTTGGGTGACAGTAGCTCATCGAGTTTGTCGAGGTTTCCCACTGACTTCAATGCCTTCAAAAATCTTATTCCTAAAAATTCTATCAAATTTGAACTTTGAAAATTTCAGCTGAATTTAAGGTCAACCCAAATTAAAATCTCAGCACGATGGGCTTTCCAAAAAGCATTTCCGTGTTGCATGCAAACAAAAGTTTCATTTCACTTGCGTGCAAATTTTGCCTGCGCTGATTTTGGGAAACCTTTTAGGGCCGGGTTCACACTTGAGCGGCGCAACTTGCCAGGGCGAAGCAAGTCGCCCCGCTCGAGGCGATCTCAACGCGGCTTGTAAGGAGACTTCTATCATAGAAGTCAATGCAGGCCGCGCTGAGATCGCCCTGAAAATAGCGCAGGAACTATTTTTCTAAGTCGGAGCGAAGCGATTCGCTTCTATTAGAACGGTTCCATTGCACAACACTGAGGCGACTCAAGTCGCCTGACAAGTCGCCTAGATGTGAACGGGCCGCGAAGTCGCGCCGCTTAAGTGTGAACCGGCCCTTAGAAAAATGGTAATCAATGACCCAAACCCCTTCACATAGATTACACAGAAACCTTTAGGTTCACATGGACATTGTTTATATTATTGGTGTTATTTATGGCATTGGTTTTAGTTCTGTACTCACCAGATTGTCCCATGTTCAAAGCTGCAAATATAAAATGCACTTGTTAGAAAATATTATGTACAGTGTGTGTTTCAATCATTTAGTTTTCTTCCATTATCTGTGGAAAATGATGTTTTTTTCCTAACAAGAATATTGCTGGATCCCAATTTTCTCAAGTCACCAGAAGAAGACTGGAACTGTCACTCTTTCTTACCAAGGTGACGAGGAGGCATGGAAGGACTAAAGCTGTGGTTTGGAGGGGTTGGGTTAAGCAGTCAGACTTTAGGTTGCCATTCCACATCAACTGCCCTTATGTTCATCTCATAAGCCCTCTTATACAGTGATTGGATATTTGGATTTGATTGATTCATTTGGACTTCAGATCTTTCCATGCATCCATCACTACCCTCTTACTAAGACTCTTCTGTTATGCCTTATGTATCCACCAGTCAACCCACCACCATCGCATTTATGAAGTTCTTTTCAATCATCGACTTCCCCTTCCCCCTTATATAGTTCACATCAAACATTCCTCAGACATTGAACTATTTATCTACCAGATCACCTTCTACAAAACCAGGCACCTTCATTCAGCTCCCTAATACAAGCTGTAATTGTTGAGGGTGAAGATCCAAGGCTGGGATCTACTGGGAAAGGGGATATAACCCAACGCAATGTTTAATGAGATGAGATAAGGAGTACACGGTGGTAGGGCACACGCCCCTTTATAAACCCCAGCATTACCCTGACCTTTAATTACATTTTTCTCCTTAGAGATCACAATCATCTGCCTTCATCATTGACTTTAACAATTAAAACAAAACTCTTCTAAAAATCACATTTGTGGTTCTGAATTGGAACCTTACAGCCTGTGTGACAAGACCTCGAACAGAGCTTACAATCAATAGGTATTGTATAAAGCAGCAATAGTCAACAGATGCAAATATAATGAGTGTATCTCATGTGGAGCCTCCAACAGGCTCCTGGTAATGAGATGTTCTGTGCATTCCACGCATCTCAAAGTAAAGACAATCCACTGTACTCAGATATCAAAAAATAAAAGATGTTCTACTTACACAGGAACATGATGGTGAGGAAGATAGACATGGTAGCCTGGACTTAGACGTTGTGGCTGTCTTTCTGAGAAGCAGAAGTTATGAGCGTCTTCTCATTTCCTGGGTTTTATTTAGACATTTCACCAGAGTTAAAACCAATTTCGTGAGAAAGAAGAATGTGCAATAACCTGTGATAGCTAGGATGCCTCTAGCCAATCACTACTCAGCATCCTCAATCCACGCCCCACACTATATAAAGCCGCTTGTACAACGACTCTATGTAGTGTGAATAACATGGAGAAATAGTGAGCTTAGCTAGCGGTGTGCAGGCAGTTCAGTGTAGCTAGTGAGATAGATAGATAGATAGATAGATAGATAGATAGATAGATAGATAGATAGATAGATAGATAGATAGATAGGGCAATCTATATACAGTCAGGTAGTGCAGGCAGTTTAGTGTAGAGTGAAATATATACTAGATATATAGATAGATAGGGAGATCTGTATACAGTCAGTTAGTGCAGGCAGTGCAAGAATATATATATATCTTTCTAGTGTATATATATGATGTGGCCCCCCCCCAAGATCCAAACTAGGCCCTTGGGGTCTGGAATGGATTTTATGGGGAACACCGGGCCAAAATTAAAAACAAAATGATGTGGAGGTCCCCCCCGCCCCAAAGTCCATACCAGGCCCTTCAGGTCTTGTATGGATTTTAAGGGGAACCTCCATGTCAAATTAAAAAAAAATGGCATAGGGGTCCCCCTTAAATCCAAACCAGACACTTATTCAAGCACGCAGCCCTGGCATGGCAGGAGGGGGTGGGGACAAGTGAACACCACCCCTCCGAACATTCCAGGCCACATGCCCTCAACATGGGGAGGGTGCTTTCAGGTCCCCCTCAAAGTACCTTGTCTCCGTGTTGATGTGGAGAAGGGCCTCATCCCCATATTCTTTGCCAGTGGTTGTGGGGGTCTGCAGGGGGGGCTTATCAGAATCTGGAAGCCCCCTTTAATAAGGGGGCTCCCAAATCCTGACCCCCCATGTGAATAGGTATGGGGTACATTGTACCCCTACCCATTCACCAAAAAAGGAGTGAAGTGGTACAGAAAACTAGAGGCAGTATTTGACAAGTCCTTTATTGTGTAAAATAGCTCTTCTTCTTTCTTCTTTCTTCCTCCATCTTCTCCTGCTCCGGTCCTTCTTCTGGTCTTCTGCTTCTTCTTTCGGTCTTCTTCCTTCCTCTCTTCCTCTTCAATCTTCATCTTCTTCTACTTCCTTCTTCTTTCACTGCCCCCGCTCCCGCTGCTGCAACCGTGCCGTACAGAGTCATCTCCCAGAATGGACAGTCTTCAGTTTGACATTTCTTTTATAAGAAGGGGCGGGGCCACCCAGTGACGTAAATGGGTGACAAACAAATGATGTCAGAAAGGGGCGGGTCACCCAATTACATCACCTTCTATAAATAAATGTCACACTGAAGACCGCCCAATCTGCAAGACGCCTCTGTAGATGCCCGCCCACAGAAATGTTTTGCCTGTTCGCAAGTTCTGGTGCAAACCTAACTGGGGGTTGTTCGGCCCATCCCTACAGCAGATGTAGCTGGACGCTTCCTTCCTCCTCTCCACCAAGAATCTAACACATCTCTTCATATCTCCTGCCTGATCACTCCATCAAAGACACCGGAGGCACTGCACTAAACACCTCTGGGCTATTTAGTGGTGGGCTTTGTTCCGGTGGAGAACTTGGCCAAATAGCTGAAGGATGTCTGACCTGCGGACCTCATGGGCCAAGATAGCCCCTGTTCACAGCAAACCCTTAAGGAGAAATACAAAGAGCACGCACAACAGCTCTTCTCCAAGGCGCTGACAAAAGATACATCATTTCCTTCTGTAGTGGCCAAGGACTTGTCTGGAGGTTTCTCTGAAGTGGATCATACAGTCCCCCTTGAAGATGGCAACGGATCTGGGTTTGAGTGGGACACAGTGAGTACCCATGCAGACATCTTTGCAATGCCATCAGAACCCTCTAATGCAATAAAGGATCCTGAACCAACTATCTGTGATATATTTTCTGCGGTTACCACTGGTAATATCTTAATTGATGCTCTAACTCATGAAATTAAGGGGTTGAAAAAAGAAATTACTTTTAGTCGGAAGGTTATACAAAAAGAGAGAGAATATTAGCTTTGGAGGGACGAGTTCTAAGGAGGATGAACTGGCGCCTCTACACAGCTATAATACTCATCTTACAGCCCAACATGTAGCCCACCTGGATGACCTGGAGAACAGGCTACGGCGCAGCAATATGAGGACCATCTATACCGGAAAAGGCTGAGGGGAAAAACCAGGTGGGTTTTATTAAGAAATGGTTGCTTTGTGTTTGGTAATGACATATTCTCTCCTATGTTCTATGTGGAATGGGCACACAGAGTGTCAGCATGTCCTTGCCCCTTTTTGTTTAGAGTCCTCAATTATAAAGACCATGATACCTTTCCAAGGCCAAGAACATGTCTGGAGCTCTGATTGTTAATAATTCCAAAATTTTGCTTTTTCCAGACTTTTCTGCAAAACTGCAGAAACAAAGGGCTAAGTTCAAATGTGCTCAAGGCATTGGAGCTACAATATGCAATGCTTTATCCGGCCCGGCTGCGGGTGGTGGCTAAGGATGAAGTTCACATTTTTGATAAACCCACCTCAGCAGTTTAATGGTTGGATAGAGAAGAATGATCTCTACATGCTGCTCTGAACCACTGACCAGCTCCAACTTAAAGCCCAACAGTAATACATGGAATAGTTATACACCTTTCTATTGCCCAGATTGATCTAGATAAAGGCGGACTTCCAATGTTGCTGTTTATAGTCTACTGTTACTACTAACTTACCTGTTGCAGAGAAGCTCTATACTATCTCTTTTGAACTTTCACTGTTGCCCCCAGTATGGTGCTATGTGGACTATGTGTTCTTTGTTTTTCTGTATTAGGGCCCAGTTGGTCCAGGACTTGTTTACTTTTGTTTCCACATGACCTGTTTTTTGGATTTAATGGTTTTCATGCATTCAAATTTCTATAGCAAAGTGCTTGGCTACTTTACCTATGACTTTCCTCTTGCTGTGCTGCGTATTCCTGTGGTGGTCCTCTGACATCTGGACACCTCTACAAGGGATGGCCTACCCGACCTGGCTATACGGGTTAGGGCCGATCTCTCTAAACTTCTACCGAATCAATGTCCAGAAGGATTTGGATTCTGTCCTGGAATGTTGGAGGAGTGAATTACCCAGTTAAACATCTGGCGCTTCGCCGAACTATTAAACATTTGGACGCAACTGTCAAATGCCTAAAAGAAACTAATTTCCCCTCTACTGCACCCCCCCCCCCCCCAATTTCCACAGCGACAGCTTAGTCACCAATTTCACTCCACTTACTCGTATTCCAGAGGAGTAAGTGCTCTTATCCATCAAGGGACTCAATTTTTTTACATTAATGTGGTCATTAACCCAGAGGGTCGGTATGTCTGTTTGTTCTGTTCACGTTATAGATTATTATAACAGGTATGTACATTCCTCCACTATTCACGGATGAGACCCTCAGGACTCTGGCAAGTTTTATGGCCCATTTTTCTGATATACTGCTATTGGCAGTGTGTGATTTCAATAATTATTTAGACCCAACTAAGGACAAACTGGGTGGCCCTAATGTTAATATGTCCTTCTTACCTTCAGACCCCACAGCATTTGCATGTCTGCTTATGGAGCTCGGCCTTATAGATGTGTGGCGAGTGTGACATCCCAACACAAAAATGTATTCCTGTTATTCTGCATTACATGGGGGGATTTCAAGGATAGATTTTGATCTGGGAAATGATGCACTGCTTTCATTCCTCACAATATGAAGACGTATCTCTGCTCATTCCCCGTTTTGGGTTGAGCTCTATCCCTGCTTATCCTAGAAGGTTGTGCTGGAAATTAAATCCATTCTGGTTGTCACTGCTCCCAGATCCTGTGCCGAAATTGCTAGCCACTTTTTTCAGGCAGAATCTGCACACTGCAGAACTTGGTGTAGTATGGGATATACTGGGTGTAGTATGGCATATTTCCAGGGACACTTTATTAAACTTCTTAATTACTTTACAATGAAAACAAAATCTTGGGAGAATTTTGTCTTATCGGAGGCTCAGAGCATGGAGGCGGCGTACGTTGTCAAACCATCAGATGACACCAAACAGGCATGGTTAGCTTAATAAAACCTGTCTAGACAATTAGCTTTACAGTTAGCTGAGCCTGAGCATTCCTTTTTGATGCAGTGGCATTTTGAAGAGGGGGAAAATATGGGGCACATTTTGGCTATGCTCACTAAGGCACAACAGGCTTCATCCCATATTACTACTATAATAGGCCCTCAGTTTACACCATACTACTCCACTCCAGATATAGTACGGGTCTTTTGCCTATTCTTTTACGGATCTATACTCCTCTAAGGAACACCCATCTCAGAAAAACCTTAACGGGTTCCTAGATGCCTCCCCTTTACCAAGACTGTCGATATCGAATGCCAGAATGCCTAATGCTCCATTGATTGAGGAGGAGCTCCTTACAGCCTTAGGTATATAAAAGATACACCACTGTTGCAGGTTCTCCTCATAGTGTACAACTCTGCTTTCCACATGGGTAGATTGCCCCCCACCATGAACAAGGTGGTCATTACTGTCCTGTTGAAAGCTGGGTAGGATGCCTTGTTATCTGACTCCCATCATCCCATGTCCCTTCTCACATTTGATGTAAACTCCTAGCCAGGGTACTGGCGAATAGATTGGCAAAGGTAATCCATAAACTAGTCCACAGAGATCAGTCGGGATTCCTGAATATGCAATTACCAATAGGCATACCAGGGATTAGAGCTATATTTTCCCTAGATGCTGCAAAGGCATTTGACATTGTAAAGTGGGCCTACCTGTGGGAAGCGCTGTCACAATTTGGCTTAGGCTTTTTTTTTATTAAGTGGATCCAGATCCTGTATGCGGCCCCATTGACCTGAATTAGGGTGAATGGGGAGCTGTCAGAGTCTTTTCCTCTATATAAGTCAAATACAATATTCCCTATGCACACCTTTAGGGAAATGGCTGCAGTAATGCTGGGTGCTGTAATGACGATAGGCTGGAAACCCCTGACAAATCGCATAGAAGGATGCGACACCAAGGATTCCTCGAAAGGGTCCACAGCTTTATTTCACATGGTCACGTAAAAGAAGGCAACATTTTGAAGTCAGGGGCATATAGTGGCACTCAGCAGGGGTGTCCACTGTCGCTTCTCCTGTTTCCCCTGGCGTTAGAGTCTTTAGCTATACATGTCCGTGCTTCCCCGACCATCACTGGGCTTTAGCGCAGTTCCCGGGAGAATGTAATTTCATTGCATGCAGATGACATGTTGACATATCTAGAGGATACCCAGAGAAGTGAGGCATTATCAGGATTCTCCATTAATTGGAATAAATCGGCTCTTATGCCATTAGACCCACTTCCTGTCTCCACACTGGATTGTGCTAGCTCAGTACAGGTAGTCTCTTCGTTTCGTCATTTAGGCATACAGGTAACCCCAGACCCCACTCAATACATAGAACTGAACCTTCTACAACTACTTCAAAAATTTCGATCCAATTGCACCGTCTGATCTAAGCTTCCATTATCAGTACTTTGAAGGGTCAGTCTTATCAAAATGGCGTGGGCCCCCAACTCTTATACGTTTTCCACAACTCCCCAATTTGGATTCCACTTAAATGGTTTTCTCAGATTGACTCCCAGTTTAGAGACTTAATTTGGCATAATAAGACGGCCAAAATTAGTCTATCCACACTAAAATTTGGGAAGGATCAGGATGGCCTTGCGGTTCTTCATTCCAGATACTATTATATAGCCTCTCAAATTCAGCATAAAGACCTACCTGATCCTATTCAAAACATGCTGGTGCCATGGGGGTCCCCTAGTCCTGCTTTAACCTTCATGGAAGCAGGTTTTTCCCATCTAAAGTCTGCCCCTCCGACGGTGCTTTTGTTGAACACCTCATGGTCTTATTTCAGACGTACTTTGGGCATTTACGATTAGTGTCCCTACACACCCATATTGCAGAACTCTAACTATAAGGCCTCATACACACGGGCGTTATTAATGCCACGTTGTTGAGCTGTTTTTACAGCTTAACAATGCCACACCTTTTTTTTTTGCCACACATTTTTCTGAATTTTAGTTTTACCGATTCAAAGATTCGTAAATTTGGCAATTGCTGTAATTCGCGTTAATTCAGCAAATGTGGTAATTCGGAAATCCTGAAATTAGCTGTAATTCACCAATTGCAGTAATTCGGAAATTTGGCAATCTGAACAGCCGAAAATCTAAATTGGTAACTCTGAAAATTCAAAACTAACAAAGAACATTTGAAATAATAGCTAACTAATAAATAACTATTAAACTATAGGTATTGGAATTTCCTTGAAAATATGGCTGTTAGTGATAAATTTCGTATTTAAGTTCACGACATTTTTGTCGAGTTGTTGCACCGTAATTATTGCGGGCACACATACTCCGGAATATCAATCTCAAGACGTTATACCCACACATCCCTGTGATTAGCATTTACGGGTTTCATGC
>BLSH010072843.1:46330-66787 GCA_018402905.1 Glandirana rugosa | reverse complement strand
GCGCTCACCGCCACAAGGCTATTACTTTACGCCGTTTTATCATCATCTCCATGTGAGTGTTTTTAACTCTTCATTTTATTAAAGTCGCATGGTCTGCACTTAGAAGGCGCCTCTGTTTCTTTTGTGTTTTACATGTTTGCAGTGAGCTTCTGCTTCCCCCTGAGGCAAGCCCTGAGCTGTGGACTGTTTACCTGCTGGACATCGGTAATTAACTTTCCCTATGCAAAGATTTCATCCCTTCCTCCACAACTCCTAATCCATATCCATTACAGCAAAGGTTATATACTGTATGGATCTAATAACCGAGTTGCACCAATTCTATCTATCGTTTTTGTATGCTGGATGTCCCTCCCCTGTCGCCATTTTTCTCTTGGTGTTGAGAATTTGTCAGAAGTGATTCATGCAGATAGCAGATGAATGAGGCAGCAGAGGGAAATGACAGTCTGCATTGAGACACACTATAGAGTAGGGGTAGGCAACCTGGGGCCCTCCAGCTGTTGCAGAACTACAAGTCCCATCATGCCTCTGGAAGTAATTGTAACTGCCAGCCTTGCAATGCATCATGGGAAATGTAGTTCCACAACAGATGAAGGGCTACTGGTTGCCTACATCTGCTATAGAGGGATGTGCTTTGTTCATATTTCATGTCTGAGGTTTACAGTCACTTTAAGACTTAGCAGTCCATCACCAATTTAAGCACCCAGTCATTGTCATATATTCCAGTAATATCTCCTTTTTTCTTTTTATGGAGAAGGGAAAAGGTCAGTACATTGAGTGTTAGTACATCTCTCTGATCTGTCTGATCCTCTCATCCGGTACTGGAAGAGTCCCCAGCCTCACTGCTGGAGGAGTTCTCAGCCTCACTGCTGGAGGAGTCCTCAGCCTCACTGCTGGAGGAGTCCCCAGCCTCACTGCTGGAGGAGTCCCCAGCCTCACTGCTGGAGGAGTTCTCAGCCTCACTGCTGGAGGAGTCCTCAGCCTCAGTGCTGGAGGAGTCCCCAGCCTCACTGCTGGAGGAGTTCTCAGCCTCACTGCTGGAGGAGTCCCCAGCCTCACTGCTGGAGGAGTTCTCAGCCTCACTGCTGGAGGAGTCCCCAGCCTCACTGCTGGAGGAGTCCCCAGCCTCACTGCTGGAGGAGTTCTCAGCCTCACTGCTGGAGGAGTTCTCAGCCTCAGTGCTGGAGGAGTCCCCAGCCTCACTGCTGGAGGAGTTCTCAGCCTCACTGCTGGAGGAGTCCCCAGCCTCACTGCTGGAGGAGTCCCCAGCCTCACTGCTGGAGGAGTCCCCAGTCTCACTGCTGGAAGTGGTGGTTCCTGGGGCAGCTGTGTCTCTATGGGAGGCTGTAGAGGTCTACTCTGCCCTGGAACTAGAACCATACCCATCAATCAGACAATGGCTGCCTCCAGAGTTGGATGGAAGTCTTGGCACACAAATACTCTACACATCACTTCACAAGATATGGTGACCACTTCCTCTAAGCAAGAATGTTTAGAATTTCTCAGGCTTTATCAGGTTTTAAGGCCAAATAAAAAATAGTAAGTGTCCAGGTCTATCACAGCTGTACATGGACAGTTAGAGTGACACCGCCCTTCACACAATCACACCTCCCAACTTTCTGAGATGGGAACGAGGGGCACCTATTAGCAAAAGTATGTAGGCATAGGACACACCCCCTGCCACGCCCCCCTTAACCAGTTGCAGACCGACCGCCGTGGCTTGATGGCGGCAACTTGGTTCGTTATCGCGAAACGCCGTCAGGTGACACCAGCCGCGAGGATGAGCATGGTGAGGGAGGCGTGCGCATTCACTGGGTTCCGGGGAGACAGGGAGAAGGTAGGGTGGACTCGAGGTCCGTCGGTTACCCCAGAGTGACAGAACAGGGATCCATGTATGTAAACACCGATCTGCGTTCTGACAGAGGGGGAAGGCCTGTGATCACAGGCTTCCTGTATATGGGAGCCATGATCACTCCCCTCCCCCTGCCAGCCCAGCCCCCATACAGTTAGAACACGCTGAGGGAACACAGTTAACCCCTTAGAGCACCCCCTGCAGGATAACCCCTTCACTGCCAGTGACATTTATACAGTAATCAATGCATTTTCATAGCGCTGATCGCTGTATAAATGCCAATGGTCCCAAAAAAAAGGGTCAGAATGGTCCGGCATGTCCGCCGCAATATCGCAGTACCGATAAAAATCGCAGATCGCCGCCATTACTAGTAAAAAAATAAATAAAAGCCCCATAAATTAATTCTCATCATTTGTAAACGCGGCAACTTTTGCGCAAACCAATCAATAAACGCAGATTGTGATTTTTTTACCAAAAATATGAGGAAGAATATAAATCGTCCAAAACCGATGACAAAAAAAATTTTTATATATATTTTTTTTTGGATTAGAATTTTAGCAAAAGTAATATTGTTTGTTTTGCAAAATTGTCGCTCTTCTTTTGTTTATAGCGGCGATCAGAAATGATGCAGAGGGGATTAAATACCGCCAAAAGAAAGCTCTATTTGTGGGAAAAAAAGGATGCACATTTTTAGTTTGGGTACAACGTCGCACGACCGCGCAATTGTCAGTTAAAGTGACGCAGTGCCGATTTGCAAAAAGTGCCCTGGTCCTAACATGGGAAATCCTTCTGGGGCTGAAGTGGTTAATATTTTCATGTAAACATTCATTTCTATTACAAAAAAGAATTAAAAAGCCTAGGAGAATTGTATCTCTTCCCAGGTGCACTCAGTCTATAAATAAAGTGCCGTAGATTTTCTGACAAAGCCATAAAATGATCGGTACTGACATAGTTATGGTTGTGAAAATAAATGAATAAATTAACTAAATAACTAAAAAGGAGTGGGGAGGACTTTGATTATGAGGATAGACAAAAGAAATGAAAAGAAATGTATTTTTTTTTACATATTGCCTTTACATCTTTATTATTATCAGTACTAAAGAAAATAATATTTCTATGTAGTAAGATACTGTAGTGTGGTAAGCAGGGACAGATTTCCTATTAGGCACTGTAGGCATGTGCCTGCAGGTGCCCTTTCTAGAGGGACATCTGTCTGTATATGGCCGGATCTAGGCGGGGTACTGGGGTGTCCTGCCCAATGTTGTGCCCCCCCAGACCGGTCCCCCACAATGAACATTGTACCCACAACCACTGCAAGTCCCGACAGCAAGAAGAAAGCTGAGAGGAGGTGCAGACTTTCTGTGCTCTCCCTGCTCCTGTCAGTGGGGCGCTCCTCCATACAGTGGATTACACAGGATACTCTTAGTACACGGCTCGATTACCCGCCACCTACCCACATTTCCGGGAGATGAGCTGTCCATGGAGGAGGTAGGTAGGAGATGGTTAATCAAGCTTTGTGAAGATTTTTGCTAGGAGGGGGGATTTGGAGGAGAGGATTTGTGGTAGGAGGGGGTATTTGAGGGGGAGGATTTGTGCTAGGAGGGGGTATTTGAGGGGCGGGATTTGTGCTAGGAGGGGGGATTTGAGGGGGAGGATTTGTGCTAGGAGGGGGGATTTGTACCTTGCAGGAAGGAATTAATGCTTAGGGGTGAGGGTGTTGATTAGTGCGGGGGGGTTCTCCAGAATTCTCTGCCTATTGGCTCCTGAGATGTCCTCAGACCTCTCACACCTGGGAATATGATGGATGTGAAGATTCAGGAAATGGGCGGTGTTGGGTGATTCTTCATAATCATGTTATACCGACTCTGGCCAATCGTCTCTTTCCTCCCCTGCTGGCGCTCCCGGCTCCTCCTCCCTTCTAAGTGCCCAATAACAAGCTGTGTGCTATGGGGTGGTTACACCCCCGCTGTCCATAGCCACACCCCACTCCTTCCTCACAGAATTTGATTGGCAGCAGCAGGAGCCAATGGCTGCCTCTGTGTCGTGTGATTGGAGGAAGAGAGGAGAGGGCTGTGGGTGGGGTCAGTGCTGGATAGAGAGTGGTGACAGCTGAGTGTATGGGGGGAGCACAGAAGGGAGGGGGTTATTTTACCTAAATGTAGAGAATGCAATAAGGGGAAAATCTTTAGCTTTTAGAAACGCTTTAAGTTGCTTATTTCAATTTCTGCAACAAATTCCCTTCAAAGATCATCGTTTCTGTGTTCTCCATCCTCGGGATCTACCAATATTTCTAAGCATGCAATTCTAAATATGACTTTCATTTACCTTTCACAGAGATAAAGGACACATCTGAGTGCTCCTGTAGATCTTCTCTATCATAACGGTGTATCTGTTTAGTACATTTGTAGAGTGCAGAATGACTCATCTCTATATTAGGGATATGGAATGTGGATTCAGTGTCTGATGATTTTATCTCCTCATCATCCTTGTAGAATTTTGTATTTTTGGCATTAAAATCTTTTGCATGGTGACATCTCAGAGTCAGGGGGTCTCCTTCATAGATGGCAGATGGGGGTCTCTGCAGGATGACAAAATCTGAAATGTAATAAAAATACTTTATGTTGTTCTATTCACACCCAGCAATCTGTAATGATGGAGATGAGACGGATGACTCACTTCTGGTGACATTTAGGAAGACGGGGTCACTGATATCACCACCAATGGTCAGACACTGGTAATCTCCTCTGTCCTCCACTCTTGAAGATGTTATATGAAGGGTCTGCTGATCTCCAGGTATTGGTCTCTTATCTTTGTACCATCGATAGGTCCGGGGCTCCTCTGGTACAGTAGACGGCACATCACATGTTAGGGTCACATTGTCATAGTATAGAATATTCCCCCAGTTGGGTGTGAAGGTCACCACAGGTTTGATGGCCTCTCCTATAGAAGAAAAGACATCACACAGAACACATTGGGGTTGATTTACTAAAGCTGGAGAGTGCAAAAACTGGTGCAGATGCACATGCTAGCCAATCAGCTTCTAACCTCAGCTTCTTCAATGAAGCTTTGACAATAAAACCTTGAAGCGGATTGGTTTCTCTGTGGAGCTGCACCAAATTTTGCACTTTCAAGCTTAGTAAATCACCCCCATAGAGAGCATAAAACACAGAGAGGTGAACTCATCTTGTATGAGAAAAATGCATTCTCTATAGAAGTGGGAAAGTTTTCAGCCCTGGACACAGAGATTTTCCCACACGCTGGCAAATCTTTGTTTTCAACAATGAAAACCACTCCCCTATTAAAGGCAGTTTTTTTTTTAAATAACAAACATGTTATAGTGACCGGCTCTGTGTAATACTTCTTCACAGAACAGCCCCCATCCTCCTCTTCTCGGGTCCCTTGCAGGCACCCCTGTCCCCTGCCTCCTGCTATGGGGGCCTCCAAGCAGACTCACTCCTTAGCCTCTATTCTGTGTCCATTCACACACATAGAGCAGCTCTATACCCCTCCGCTCTCTCCTCATTGGCTATGACTGACAGTAACAGGAGCCAATAAGGAGGAAGAGACCCTGGGGAGGCGCTACTCTCATGTACATCACTGGACCGGGATAGAGCTCAGGTATGCATTGGGGGGATGCTGTGCACTGAAGGTTTTTTTACCATCATGCATAAAATGCTTGGCAGGGAAAAATCTTGAGCCTTTACAAAGGGTTAACTTTCCCTGCCTGAGCTATTCTTGCATTTTTGCAAGACATTTTAGGCCTGATTTTTTTTTTATAAAACCCCAAAATGGAATATATATTCTCTATTGCAGAGATCCTGAAGAATAAAATGGCGGTACTTTCTTTTTTTCATGTCACATAATTTTAGCATAAGTAATATATTACTTAATGTTTGGTAAAATACAAAAGATGAGGTTGCACTGAGTAAAGATATCAAACCTTACCCCAACACTTCATATTCCTGATAGGTGGCTGCTGTGCCACCTATCAGGAATGAGAAATTCTCTCTATTCTCTTTGTATTGCTTCCTTTGTGTGAAATCCCTGGTGTTTCGCTGCTGTTTCTTCTCCCCCAGCTCTCTGAGCTCCTTATACAGCTGAGAACAGTAGGAATGCGATCAATTATAAAAAAAGAGGGAAAGGGTATGTAATTTTTTTATATCTATACACAAATGTTTTGCCTTTCATTTATTCATTTATATTTTAAACTGTATGGTTTGTTGGGTGAAGGTTTACCCACCCACCCCGGTTCCACTTTAAGCAAACACCACCCCGGTCTATATATGTCACAATGATGTGTTTTTGTCAAGCAGTACTATACATGCAAAGTTGTATCCCCAAAATATTTGTTGCCAGAAATAATTTTTCTTGTTTTTGACTGGGGACAGATGTAGTGGCATTAAACATCCACAAACCTAAATACAGTGACACATGGTAGGCAGGTGCAGTCTACTTTCTAAACTGCAGGTGGCACTATCTGCAGTGGCACTGAAGTTGGAGTGGAAATCAGAAGAAACATGGTTCCTCTATGGTTTCCTGGGTCACTGAAAAAGCAATCCGATTGGATGCTGCCTCCTCATGTGACTACGGCGACCATCTTGGGTCAGGCAGCGCCTTTTTAAGGCCCTCGTTCCCGAATTTGGTGCACATTTGGAGAGTTGGTAGAGTAGGGACAGGTACCCCAAACTATAAGTGACAGTAATAGCGCTAGGGAAAGGTTCCTGACAAGGAGGAGCAGGGTCTCATCTCTTCTAAACACCGCCCGGTTGGGCATGGGACGGTCAGGCCACAATCTGTCCCCTCTCAACAGACGCTATCAGTCCGGCTTCAATCTGCTCCTTCATGTTGTTGGAAACTGTGAGTGTACCCAGCTGGGTAGCTGTCCCACCGGGATGGTTGTGAACTGTGGCTACATTACTTCATTACAAGTTATCTATTGCCGCGATGCACGCTGCACCCCCCATCTACACACAAGAGGCAAAAAGGCTTCTAAAAAATTAGAGCTAAAGCCCCCAGGTATGGATGGGTAGAAATTGACTAAGAGCACCACAGTTTACTGACAGCACCAACGGCCCAAATACAAAGGCACAAGTCACAGGGAGAGGGCTTGGTAAAAGAAAGGAAACAAAATGCTGTCCATCAAAATAAAAACTTTATAAGGTTACTTCTCCCGCTAGTCTAAGCCGGCCTTATACTTTGTAAGGAGCCCCACAACTGTGCCCGTCTTCCCATGTTATTTGGGGGACAGTAGCTCATCGAGTTTGTCGAGGTTTCCCACTGACTTCAATGCCTTCAAAAATCTTATTCCTAAAAATTCTATCAAATTTGAACTCTGAAAATTTCAGCTGAATTTAAGTTCAACCCAAATTAAAATCTCAGCACAATGGGCTTTCCAAAAAGCATTTCTGTGTTGCATGCAAACAAAAGTTTCATTTCACTTGCGTGCAAATTTTGTCTGCGCTGATATTGGGAAACCTTTTAGGGTCGGTTCAGACATGAGCGGCGCAACTTGCCAGGGTGAAGCAAGTCGCCCGCTCGAGGCGATCTCAACGCGGCTTGTAAGGAGACTTCTATCATAGAAGTCAATGCAGGCCGCGCTGAGATCGCCCTGAAAATAGCGCAGGAACCATTTTTCTAAGTCGGAGCGAAGCGATTCGCTTCTATTAGAATGGTTCCATTGCACAGCATTGAGGTGACTCAAGTCGCCTGACAAGTCGCCTAGATGTGAACGGGCCGCGAAGTCGCGCCGCTCAACTGTGAACCGGCCCTTAGAAAAATGGTAATCAATGACCCAAACCCCTTCACATAGATTACACAGAAACCTTTAGGTTCACATGGACATTGTTTATATTATTGGTGTTATTTATTTCAAAGCTGCAAATATAAAATGCACTTGTTAGAAAATATTATGTACAGTGTGTGTTTCAATCATTTTGCTTTCTTCCATTATCTGTGGAAAATTATGTTTTTTTCCTAACAAGAATATTGCTGGATCCCAATTTTCTCAAGTCACCAGAAGAAGACTGGAACTGTCACTCTTTCTTACCAAGGTGACGAGGAGGCATGGAAGAACTAAAGCTGTGGTTTGGAGAGGTCGGGTTAAGCAGTCAGACTTTATGTTGCCACTCCACATCAACTGCCTTTATGTTCATCTCATAAGCCCTCTTACGCAGTGATTGGATATTTGGATTTGATTGGTTCATTTGGACTTCAGATCATTCCATGCATCCATCACTACCCTCTTACTAAGACTCTTCTGTTATGCCTTATGTATCCACCAGTCAACCCACCACCATCACATTTATGAAGTTCTTTTCAATCATCGACTTCCCCTTCCCCCTTATATAGTTCACATCAAACATTCCTCAGACATTGAACTATTTATCTACCAGATCACCTTCTACAAATCCAGGCACCTTCATTCAGCTCCCTAATACAAGCTGTAATTGTTTAGGGTGAAGATCCAAGGCTGGG
Source organism: Glandirana rugosa (assembly GCA_018402905.1). Taxonomy (NCBI): domain Eukaryota; kingdom Metazoa; phylum Chordata; class Amphibia; order Anura; family Ranidae; genus Glandirana; species Glandirana rugosa. Next base: position 58,464 of record BLSH010072843.1, on the reverse strand, counting down.
ATCTACTGGGAAAGGGGATATAACCCAACACAATGTTTAATGAGATGAGATAAGGAGTACACGGTGGTAGGGCACACACCCCTTTATAAACCCCAGCATTACCCTGACCTTTAATTACATTTTTCTCCTTAGAGATCCCAATCTTCTGCCTTCATCATTGACTTTAGCAATTAAAACAAAGCTCTTCTAAAAATCCCATTTGTGGTTCTGACTTATCTAGATAAATGGGAACCTTACAGCGTGTGTGACAAGACCTCGAACAGAGCTTACAATCAATAGGTAATGTATAAAGCAGCGATAGTCAACAATTGCAAATATAATGAGTGTATCTCATGTGGAGCCTCCAACAGGCTCCTGGTAATGAGATGTTCTGTGCATTCCACGCATCTCAAAGTAAAGACAATCCACTGTATTCAGATATCAAAAAATAAAAGATGTTCTACTTACACAGGAACATGATGGTGAGGAAGACAGACATGGTAGCCTGGACTTAGACGTTGTGACTGTCTTTCTGAGAAGCAGAAGTTATGAGCGTCTTCTCATTTCCTGGGTGTTATTTAGACATTTCACCAGAGTTAAAACCGTGAGAATGAGGATTGTGCAATAACCTGTGATAGCTAGGATGCCAATCACTACTCAGCAGCCTCAATCCACGCCCCACACTATATAAAGCCGCTTGTACAGCGACTCTATGTAGTGTGAATAACATGGAGAGATAGTGAGCTTAGCTAGCGGTGTGCAGGCAGTTCAGTGTAGCTAGTGATTATTGTGAAAAAAAATATTAGATAGATAGATAGATAGATAGATAGATAGATGATAGATAGATAGATAGATAGATAGATAGATAGATAGATAGATAGATAGATAGATAGATAGATAGATAGATAGATAGATAGATAGGGCAATCTATATACAGACAGTCAGTGCAGGCAGTTTAGTGTAGAGTGAAATGTATACGAGATATATAGATAGATAGGGAGATCTGTATACAGTCAGTTAGTGCAGGCAGTGCAAGAATATATATATATACCTTCCTAGTGTATATCTATGACATGGGGGTCCCCCAAAATCCAAACCAGCAGGCCCTTGGGGTCTGGAATGGATTTTAAGAGGAACCCCTGGCCAAAATTTAAAAAAAAAAATTATGTGCCCCCCCCCCCAAAGTCCATACCAGGCGCTTCAGGTCTGGTATGGATTTTAAGGGGAACCCCACACCAAATTTAAAAAAAATGGCATAGGGGTCCCCCCACCATCCAAACCAGACCCTTATCCGAGCATGCATCCCTGGCATGGCAGGAGGGTGATGGGGACAAGCGAGCACCCCCCCTCCGAAGCATACCAGGCCACATGCCATCAACATGGGGAGGGTGCTTTGAGGTCCCCCTCAAATCACCTTGTCCCCGTGTTGATGGGGAGAAGGGTCTCACCCCCATATCGCTTGCCAGTGGTTGTGGGGGTCTGCAGGGGGGCTTATCAGAATCTGGAAGCCTCCTTTAATAAGGGGCCCCCAGATCGCAACCCCCCATGTGAATAGGTATGGGGTACATTGTACCCCTACCCATTCACCAAAAAAGTGAGTGAGGTGGTACAGAAAACAAGAGGCAGTTTTTGACAAGTCCTTTATTGTGTAAAATAACTCTTCTTCTTTCTTCCTCCATCTTCTCCTGCCCCGGTCCTTCTTCTGGTCTTCTGCTTCTTCTTTCGGTCTTCTTCCTTCCTCTCTTCATCTTCAATCTTCATCTTCTTCTTCTTCATCCTTCTTCTTTCACCGCCCCCACTGCCGCAGCCGTGCCGTACAGAGGCATCTCCCAGAATGGGCGGTCTTCAGTTTGACATTTCTTTTATAAGAAAGGGCGGGGCCACCCAGTGACGTAAATGGGTGACCAACGAATGATGTCAGAAGGGGGCGGTTCACCCATTTACATCACCGTGTGGCCCCGCCCCTTCTTATAAAATAAATGTCCCACTGAAGACCGCCTATTCTGGGAGATGCCTCTGTAGACGCCCGCCTGCAGACCCAAACAACCACCGGCAATGATTGTGGGGGTGAGGCCCTTCTCCCCATCAACATGGGGACAAGGTGCTTTGGGGAGACCTCAAAGCCTCCTTCCCATCTTGAGGACATGTGGCCTGGTATGGTTTGGAGGGGGGGGCGCTCGCTTGTCCCCACCCCCTCCTGCCATGCCAGGGCTGCATGCTCGGATAAGGGTTTGGTTTGGATTTTGGGGGGACCCCTACGCCATTTTTTTTTAAATTTGACATGGGGTTCCCCTTAAAATCCATACCAGACCTGAAGGTCCTGGTTTGGGTTTTGGGGGGACCCCCATGTCATTTTTTTTTTTTAATTTTGGCGCGGGTTTCCCCTTAAACATTAAACATTTGGACGCAACTGTCAAATGCCTAAAAGAAACTCATTTCCCCTCTACTGCACCTCTCCAATTTCAGCAGTGACAGCTCAGTCACCAATTCCACTCCACTTACTCGTTGTATTCCAGAGGACTAAGTGCTCTTATCCATCAAGGAACTCAATTTTTTTACACTAATGTGGTCATTGACCCAGAGGGTTGCTATGTCTATTTGTTCTCTTCACTTTATGGATTATTATAGCAGGTATGTACATTCCTCCACTATTCACGGCAAGTTTTATGGCCCATTTTTCTGATATTCCGCAATTGGCGGTGGGTGATTTCAATAATTATTTAGACCCAACTAAGGACAAACTGGGTGGTCCTAATGTTAATATGTCCTTCTTACCTTCAGGCCCCACAGCATTTGCATGTCTGCTTATGGAGCTCGGCCTTATAGATGTGTTGCGAGTGTGACCTCCCAACACAAAAATGTATTCCTGTTATTCTGCATTACATGGGGGGCTTTCAAGGATAGATTTCGATCTGGGAAATGATGCACTGCTTTCATTCCTCACAATACGAAGACGTATCTCTGCTCATTCCCCGTTTTGGGTTGAGCTCTATCCCTGCTTATCCTAGAAGGTCGCGCTGAAAATGAAATCCATCCTTGTTGTCTCTGCTCCCAGATCCAGATCCTGTGCCGAAATTGCTAGCCACTTTTTTCAGGCAGAATCTGCACACTGCAGAACTTGGTGTAGTATGGGATATACTGGGTGTAGTATGGCATATTTCCGGGGACACTTTATTAAACTTCTTAATTACTTTACAATGAAAATAAAATCTTGGGAGAATTTTGTCTTATCGGAGGCTCAGAGCATGGAGGTGGCGTATGTTGTCAAACCATCAGATGACACCAAACAGGCATGGTTAGCTTCACAAACCCTTTCTAGACAATTAGCTTTACAGTTAGCTGAGACTGAGCATTCCTTTTTGATGCAGTGGCATTTTGAAGAGGGGGAAAATATGGGGCACATGTTGGCTATGCTCACTAAGGCACAACAGGCTTCATCCCATATTACTGCTATAATAAGCCCTCAGTTTACACCATACTACTCCACTCCAGATATAGTACAGGTCTTTTGCCTATTCTTTTACGGATCTATACTCCTCTAAGGTACACCCATCTCAGGAAAGCCTTAACGGGTTCCTAGATGCCTCCCCTTTACCAAGACTGTTGATATCGGATGCCAGAATGCCAAATGCTCCATTGATTGAGGAGGAGTTCCTTAGAGCCTAAGGTATATAAAAGATACACCACTGTTGTAGGTTCTCCTCAAAGTGTACAACTTTGCTTTCCACATGGGTAGATTGCCCCCCTCCACGAACAAGGTGGTCATTACTGTCCTGTTGAAAGCTGGGAAGGATGCCTTGTTATCTGACTCACATCGTCCCATATCCCTTCTCACATTTGATGTAAACTCCTAGCCAGGGTACTGGCGAATAGATTGGCAAAGGTAATCCATAAACTAGTCCACAGAGATCAGTCGGGATTCCTGAATATGCAATTACCAATAGGCATACCAGGGATTAGAGCTATATTTTCCCTAGATGCTGCAAAGGCATTTGACATTGTAAAGAGGGTCTACCTGTGGGAAGCGCTGTCACAATTTGGCTTAGGCTCTTTTTTTATTAAGTGGATTCAGATCCTGTATGCGGCCCCATTGACCTGAATTTGGGTGAATGGGGAGCTGTCAGAGTCTTTTCCACTATATAAGTCCAATACAATATTCCCTATGCACACCTTTAAGGAAATGGCTGCAGTAATGCTGGGTGCTGTAATGACGATAGGCTGGAAACCACCGACAAATCGAATAGAAGGATGTTACACCAAGGATTCCTCGAAAGGGTCCACAGCTTTTTTTCACATGGTCACGTAAAAGAAGGCAACATTTTGAAGTCTGGGGCATATAGTGGCACTCAGCAGGGGTGTCCACTGTCGCTTCTCCTGTTTCCCCTGGCGTTAGAGTCTTTAGCTATACATGTCCGTGCTTCCCCGACCATCACTGGGCTTTAGCGCAGTTCCTGGGAGAATGTAATTTCATTGCATGCAGATGACATGTTAATATATCTAGAGCAGGGGTGTCAAACTTGATTTCGTCGTGGGCCGTATCAGCATTATGGTCGCCCTGAAAGGGCCAGTTGTATATCTAAGACTAGATGTTCAAAGCACCACCCCCCCTTACAACTGATGCCAAGAGCTCCCCCCACCATCAGAAGTCAAGGGTCCCTCACCCTTCCTTACATCAAAGTGGGGGCAGAGCTGAGAATTAGAAAGTGCAGGGTCTGGAGGAGGACCAGAGGAGAGCTGGAGTCTTCTGAATGCTGAGACCAGGGGAGGTGAAGATGAGGGGGTGCTGCAGCTGCACAGAGAGACAGACTGCTGAGACAGGGGTGGTGGAGATGAGGGGAGTGCTGCAGCTGCAGGAGAGGTGTGAGGGCCACATGAAATGACCTGGAGGGCCGGATTCAGCCCCCGGGCCTTGTGTTTGACACCTGTGATCTAGAGGATACCCAGAGAAGTGAGGCATTATCAGGATTCTCCATTAATTGGAATAAATCGCCTCTTATGCCATTAGACCCACTTCCTGTCTCCACACTGGATTGTGCTAGCTCAGTACAGGTAGTCTCTTCAGTTCGTCATTTAGGCATACAGGTAACCCCAGACCCCACTCAATACATAGAACTGAACCTGCTACAACTACTTAATAAATTTCGATCAAATTTATTACGTCTGATCTAAGCTTCCAATTTAAAAGTAGTTTGAAGGGTCAATCTTATTAAAATGGCGTGGGCCCCCAACTCTTGTACGTTTTCCACAACTCCCCAATTTGGATTCCGCTTAAATGGTTTTCTCAGATTGACTCCCAGTTTAGAGACTTAATTTGGCATAATAAGACGGCCAAAATTAGTCTATCCTCACTAAAATTTGGGAAGGATCAGGATGGCCTTGCTGTTCTTCATTCCAGATACTATTATATAGCCTCTCAAATTCAGCATAAAGACCCACCTGATCCTATTCAAAACATGCTGGTGCCATGGGGGTCCCCTAGTCCTGCTTTAACCTTCATGGAAGCAGATTTTTCCCATCTAAAGTCTGCCCCTCCGACGGTGCTTTTGTTGAACACCTCATGGTCTTATTTCAGACGTACTTTGGGCATTCACGGTTAGTGTCCCTACACACCCATATTGCACAACTCTAACTATAAGGCCTCATACACACGGGCGTTATTAATGCCACATTGTTGAGCTGTTTTTACAGCTTAACAATGCCACACCATGTTATTCTATGGCCTCATATACACGTTGATGTTTTTTGAGCTGTAGATGGCGTTGGCGTTCTTAAGCTGTAAAACTAACGTAGGATGCGCACGTTCTGAAGCTGCAGCGTTAGAGTTTTTGATGCTGAGCCGGCAAAACGCTCAATAACGTGCATTAGCGACATAGCGATGTTAATAGCAGAGGGATGTCTTTTTAAACAAACCACGACTTAGCGCTGACGCTCAATAACACGCATTAACGCCAATGCAAAACGCCAATGAAATAGCGTTTTTAATGTCAATTTTTTTGTCCTGGTGTAGGTCCCAATGTTACAGCTCGTTTTTTCAAAACGCCCGTGTATATGAGGCCTAAGGAATTGTTTAAGCTGCAGGGTTTTCAGGTCTGGTAGGGGCAGATTTCTATATATCCCAACTGTACCATAGCTCGGTGCTTAAATCCTTCTCAGACCTGCAGGTGGAGTTTGCCCTTCCCAGAAGTCAGTTCTATTAATATTTACAACTCAGACATAGATTGTAGGCTCAGTCTCACATTTCTGTGCTTACTACTATTGCTAATTAGGCTTGTGCAATTTGTTTCGTTCCGAATTTAGTTTTTACCAAATTTTGCGAAATTTAGCAATTCGGACGAATTCCAAATTGCGTATTTCCGTAAATTCGGCAATTGCTGTAATTCGCGGTAATTCAGCAATTGCGGTAATTCGGAAATCCGGAAATTAGCGGTAATTCACCAATTGGAGTAATTTGGAAATTCGGCAATCAGAACAGCCGAAAATTCAAATTCGTAAATCTGAAAATTCAAAAATAACAAGGAACATTTGAAATAATATCTAACTAATAAATAATTATTAAACTATAGGTATTGGAATTTCCTTGAAAATATGGCTGTTAGTGATACATTTCGTATTTAAGTTCACTAACAGCCAAATTTTCAAGGAACTTCCAATACCTATAATTTAATAGTTATTTATTATTATTTCAAATGTTCTTTCTTATCTCTGAATTTTCAAATTTTGGATTTTTGGCTGTACCGATTGGCGAATTTCCAAGCTACCACAATTGCTGAATTACCAGGAATTACCGCAATTGCTGAATTACGGGAAATTTCTGAATTCCGAATTTTTCGAAATCCCGAAAAAATGTAAAAATCGAACGGAACGAAAACGAATACATTTTTCAGCCATGCACAAGTCTATTGCTAATATATTAATGTATGGAGTCCTGCTAGAAAAAGATAAAAGAGGAATGATCTCTAGGGGATATTCTATTCTCCTCCCCTCCACACATGATGTGTCCAACTTACAGGAAAGTTATAGGAAAGTTTGGGAAAAAGATTTGGGGGCAAAAGATGGTGATTATTGGGAATTATGCCTGACCTCTACTCCCTTAGTGTCGGTCTCAGCCTCTCAAAAACGTTCCCATTTGTACCTACTACATAGAGCAGATAGGATACCAGTTCATCTCCATAAGTTTGGGGGGAGTAGAGGCTCTCCTTTGTATCCAAGGGAGGACGGTGATTTGATGCATGTGATATGGAGGTGTCCCAAGTTGTTCCCATACTGATCAAAGGTTGCAAAACCAAATACTATTTCTCCGCGCTTCAGGGGAAAATCTTCTCTGTATGGTGAGAAAGGGGGATGACCAATGTAGTCAACATAGGATAACTTGCTGGCCTGCTGCCACCTGATGGACTGGGTTCGTCCCAAAACTGAAAAAACAAAACTGAAAAAAAGCACCAATGACTGCTGGTCCACGCCCCTAGGCACAGTGGGCGGGCCCTCATAGACCCCACTCCCACCTGCTATGGAGGAAGTGTGATATAAATTGGAAGCTTACAACATAGCCAGTCAGGCTCTGAAGAAGAGGCTACGGCCTTGAAACGCGTTAGCCATTCCATCCGGGCCACTGGTCGGAGATAGTTGACGGTGGAACCCTTTTGCTCACTGTTTTTTGCGATTTGAATCAAGATGTTTGTGAGTATGTTTTTATGCTTTTATTAAACTTTATTATCAAGGATAATGCGCTAGGCCAGTGCGCCCCTCTGTGCCTCTTTGTGACTGATCAAAGGTTATTTGTACTATTTCCCAAGTGTTACAATTTCACCTTTCAAGTGACCCCATTGTCAGTTTACTAGGTGCCTTAGAGCAGTGGTTCTCAACTCCGGTCCTCGGGACCCACCAACAGGCCAGATTTTCAGTATTACCTTGGGGAGATGCAGACTAGAATACTGCAATCACTGAGCAGCAAATGATATCACCTGTGATGTATTTCAGTTATCCTGCAAACCTGACCTGTTGGGGGGTCCCGAGGACCGGAGTTGAGAACCACTGCCTTAGAGGAAGAGTCACTTACACCGCAAGGTCATACAGCGGTACGGCGATTGTTATATCTTGCATGTAAATTGATTAGTTGGCTATTGGATTTCGCCTCAGGTGCCAACTAAAAGACAATGGGTGGAACAATTAATTAACATGTTAATACGTGAAAAACTCACATATCATCACAGAAATGTACCAAACAGGAGGCTTTTTATCAGGTGCCCCCTAGGGGCCGCAGGGAGTATTACAAGCCTTTGTATATCACCTTAGACTCAGCATCAGTGCAGGATGATGACACCTTCAGGCCAGAGACCAAATTGCACTCTAGAACACCACACACCTGTAGAAGGATTGTGTCTTCTCCTCAGCCAGCAACATGGTCTATTGGCACCTGGACACGACTTCAAAGTAATTTAGAGAAAGTGGCACTAAGAATTTACTTTACCCCATTAGCTTGTCTTATCACTCTGTATCTTTAACTGTATTCCACCATTAGGCACAGAGGGAAGCCACTATACTTTACTTTGCAAGGCCTTGCACACAATGACCAACAGGCTCAGTTGCTAGGAGGGTTCTGTACTGCAGAGGGCTCCAACATGGAAACCCTGCCACTAAGTGTGGTGTGTGAAGTACTAAGCTACCCATCATTGCCAGACCTCATCACCACTTCCTCTGCCAGTTGGCTGCTTTTCCTTTTTGTTGCACTCTTCTTATACAATTAAAATGAGTTTAATGTTCATTCTTTTACTTCTTAAACCAGAGGAATAACCATGGCTTTAACTCACTTTTTACCCGTTCTTTTGAATATACGATGACCACACATCTCTGTAATTTCCATCTCCCTACCTCAAGTAATCGACACAAGGCAAATTGTTATTTGAAAAATAATTCAGTTTACTGAATCACTTTGCTGAATACATTTGAGGTAGCACATTATTACAGAAATTTCCTTTACATACACGGTTATAATTAGAACTCATTGTACACTACATTTGGTTGCACATTGACCTGACTGTGCTGTTTCCCTAGTGGTGCCTCCCATTCCTTAAAGTTAGGAAAGTCCTCATACACACGGTTGCCCATAAACTGTTCCCATTAAAGGGTGACGCTGCCAGTAGAATGGTTTACAGAGTACGTAGGTCCTTAATGTACTGCTCCCACACAGGGCTTTTCTTAATGCATGGGCACTGCCCAGGGGCCCAAGGTGCATGGGGGCCCCATGATAATTTTGCATTACATCATACTTGCCAACTGTCCCGGATTTGCTGGGACAGTCACACTTTTTACTAAGCTGTCCCTGGATGGCTGTGTCCCGGGCAGCATCCCAGAACCTGTACTGTGCCCTCCTGACTCCCATTGTACTGTGCCCTTCTGCCTCCACCCATACCTTGTTCTTTGTGTTGATCAGTCTTTGATTTATGGCACGTTTTCTTATTGTTTAAAATATATTTTATTGAAAGTACCAATATATGCTTAATTCTATCAGCTATTTATACTTTAATTCTTGAGAATTTGTGCATAAATTGGGGCAAACTGGTAGGGGGCCCTAGTGCGTTACTTTGCCAAGGGGCCCATGATACTATTAAGACAGTCCTGGTCCCACACCGGACTGCAAGGAGGTGCCACACACTTACAGGGGAAGACACATCATACAATTACATTAACCCCTGCATGCATTGGCTAGGAACTTAAAGAAGCATCACACAGTGACAGATATAACATAATATAATATAATGTAGCCATCAGCCTACAAGCTTTTTACAAAAAGAAGATTGGAGAAATATATGCAAATTATCCTACAATGTTATCTGTTGGCTAAAAATAAGAATGTAAAATATTAATATATAATAATTCATCTTTACCTGACCATCATTAAAATAAAGACAATATATACAAAACCCACTTCATACTTTCTTTAGTTTTCAGAACTTTGAATGAACAACAGAATCAGTAAAGGGAAACATTTGTGTTTTGGATCTTATCTTAGTTTTTTCAAGAAAACCGCTTTATTTCCTTCCTGGTAAACTCTCCTCAAGGTGTGAGCTCAGTGACCACTTCTGTTTTGTCCACTGCTCACTCTATTCAGTGCATAAACGCATTCGTTTCATGTTTTATATTATTTTAGAATGATTTCAAGTTACTTGGGAATATCAATTTATTGAAAAATGCTGCATTTCCTTTAAATTCAACCAAGACCTTTTCCATGTTCACTTAGATGTTTCATTGAGGTCCTCAGATTCCTAGAAGTTCTTCTTCTTCTCTACCACTTGTTGTGGAAGACGATGAAACCTACAGCAGCAGACAATACAAATCCAGAGATCACCAGTCGTATTATATTCTGCACCGTGTAATCTGAGGAGAGAACCAGTGATGGAAGTTATACCATTTTTAGAACTTTTTTTGTGTGATTTTGAACTATTACAAATTCTGAGTGTAAATGAAGGATCTGGGTGAGCTTCCTTCTCATTGAACAGAAGCAATGATGTTGTTTTATGTTCTAATAGCCACCCTGTAGGAGGAGAGGTGACATTTCCAAACTGAACCGGGAGATAAACGCATCACCTCCTGAAGAGGAGCGTCAGTTATAAGATGGCCTGACTAAAATTACAAGTCCATTGGTAGGTAAAGCATTAAACATATGTGAAAATAAATAGAAAAATTGGATTTTTATGGTGCCAACACAATGGAACTCAAATAGGTTAAAATACACAAAAATGTATTTCGTCATACAAATAAAAAAGAGAAATCAAGTATAGAATCCATCACAGGGGGTAGTATACATTACAACAATACCACTGAGATACAGTTGATTGAAATGATCCGAATTTAATCACATTGCCTGTATGTTCGACATGTTTCGCAATTCTTTGCTTCATCAGGAACTTTTTATAGGCGTGCATAAATTCTAAATGGATAACAAAATACATTTTAACCACTTGCCAACTGTCAACCTCAGGTTGACGGCGACAAAGTGGCTCGAAATCGTGCACTGTGAGCGCGCCACCAGAGGCTTGCCCGCGCGCTCACTGTGTTTGGGGGGGCCAGGGAGCGGGTTCGGCGGACTCGATCGCTGCCGGCTACCCGCGATGCCCCCCCGCACTGAAAGAATGGAGGTCCGTGTAAGTAAACACGGACCTCCATTCTGTGAGAGGGGAAGGGCTGTGATCACAGTCTTCCTCTATATGGAAGCTGTAATCACTTCCCTTCCCCTGCTAGGGCAGCCTACGCACAGTTAGAACACACCCAGGGAACACTGTTAACCCTTAGAGCGCCCCCTGCAGGTTAACCCCTTCACTGCCAATGGCATTTACACAGTAATCAGTGCATTTTTATAGCACTGATCGCTGTATAAATGCCAATGGTCCCAAAAAAGTGTCAAAATGGTCCGACATGTCCGCCCCAATATCGCAGTACCACTAACAATCGCAGATCGCCGCCATTACTAGTAAAGAATAAAAAAAATAAAAACCCCAGAAATGAATTCTCATCATTCGTAAAGGCGGCCACTTTTGCGCAAACCAATCAATAAACGCCAATTGCGATTTTTTTATCACAAATATGAGGAAGAATATAAATCGGCCAAAACCGATGAAAAAAAATGTTTTTTTGTATTTTTTTTTTTGGATTGGTATTTTAGCAAAAAGTAAGAAATTTGATTTTTTTTGCAAAATTGTCGCTCTTCTTTTGTTTATAGCGGCGATCAGAAATGATGCAGCGATGATCAAATACCACCAAAAGAAAGCTGTATTTGTGGGAAAAAAAGGACGCAAATTTCGTTTGGGTAAAACGTCACAGGACCGCGCAATTGTCAGTTAAATCGACGCAGTGCCGAATCGCAAAAAGAGCTCTGGTCCTAAAGTGTGAAATCCTTCCGGGGCTGAAGTAGTTAATAAAACATTGCCAACAGAATACAAAATACATAATATAATACATACATCGTTTGTTATGGAAGCTCCCTACCAAGTTTTTTATTTTGGCACAGAACCAACCATATGAATAATTAACCATGATATTGATTTTTGAATTTTTAATTTTATTTACCTGATCTGAGGTCAGAATAAAATAATCCTGCCGGAAAACCAGTAAAGTCAACTGAACCGAATCAAATCCCGGGAAAAAGGGCCCATGAATAG
>BLSH010072843.1:33004-46320 GCA_018402905.1 Glandirana rugosa | reverse complement strand
GAAAAAGGGCCCATGAATAGGCTGCAGAGTGGAACAATAATAAATGAAAAAATGGTCCCTTCATTTGAAATGATATTTTATTTTAATTCTGTTACTGCAAACATCATTTCAATCAACTGTATCTCAGTGGTAGTGTTGTAATGTATACTACCACCTGTGATGGATTCTATACTTGATTTCTCTTTTTTATATTTGTATGACGAAATAACAGTTTGTGTATTTTAACCTTTTTGAGTTCCATTGTGTTGGCACCATAAAAATCCAATTTTTCTATTTATTTTCAATTTTTCAAACAAGGGATGAAGGTGCCTTTGACCTTCTGAAGTAGCACTATTTACAAAGCATTAAACATTAAACATATGTATTTCCACTTTGTATTTAACCTTTTGTTTTAAGACCTTTGAAATAAATTTTCTCCTCGGTGTCTTCACATGAAGGAGGTAAAAAATACAACACATTTTATTTGATTAGAGCGTGAAATGTTACTTAGCTGAAATCAGTTGTATATATAATTGTAAGAAGAAGAAGAAGAAGAAGCTGGGCACTGCTATGTGTAGCAATAGTAAGGGGAGCTAAACCAGCTATGTATCGGGAGGTCATCAACCAGTAATATATGTGAAACAAGGAAATGTAAGGGTAAGGGCATTGAACGATGGCCCTCAAATAAAAATAACTCATGCGGTATATAAGTAGCTTTTTTAGTGGATTATTCAAATTCAGAATTTGAAATTCAGAAATTTCCAAATTCGGCAATTCAAAATTCGAAAATACCGAAATTTGAAAATTCAGGAATTCGGAAAATCGGAAGTAAACAATTCAAAAACCTGAAAATTCTGAAATTCGAAAATCTGACAATTCAAAAATAAGTAAGAAAATCTGATAATTTGAAATAATAACTAACTAATGAATAACTATTAAATTATAGGTATTGGCATTTCCTTTCAAATTTGGCTGTTAGTGAACATAAATACAAATTTATCACTAACAGCCAAATTTTAAAGGAAATTCCAATACCTGTGATGGTTAAGTTATTACTTAGTTAGTTATTATTTCACATTTTCGAATTATTGGGTTTTCGAATTTTCAGATTTCCGAATTTCGAATTTCCAATTTTCTGAATTTTCGAATTTGGTATTTTCCAATTTCCAAATTTCTGATTTCCAGAATTTTAGAATTTCTGATGAATTTTCGAATTTGAAATTACGAAAAATTTGGAAATTCGGATTTGTGCAAATTAACGAATTTAGAAAAATTTGTTAAAAAACTAATTTGGACTTAAATGAATTATCTAATTTTTTTTATTATTGTTACGTCTGAAACAAGGAAATGTAAGGGTAATGATGACCCCCTGATATCTTTAATTACGTTGGATAAACAAACTATTGATAAAAAGTCATATCTTTATGTCACGGATCCCACACGCCCACAGTGACTAGCTAACGGAGACGTGTGTGCCATGACTGGGGCTATATGAGGGAATAAAGGGGAACTTATACTGCCATAAGACTTCACTGTACTTTCACAGCCCGCACTACCTTTGGCCACCACTAGAGGAAGACTCCACTCCAATCCAGATGGCTGACCACAGACAGGCAGATACAAATTTTACATGCAATCTGGTGCACTCTAAGGGTTGGGGAGCAGTCTAGCAATTAATACACACTTCTAGGGTTTCTCTAGCAATCCTGCAAGCTAAAACCCCAATGCTAATCACTCATCCCACTGTCCACACACCCACACCAGACCCACAATAAATGATAGCCTGCCACCACTCAACAGTTTATCCTCGGATTGGTCTGCTGAGCCACTACACACACACAGATCTCTGCCTGGCAAATCTGTCAGTTTACAATCTGCATGCAATCTGCCCATACACACAGAGCAATTGCACACCGATTGGGACATAGCATAAACCGAGTATTTAGGCACTAAAATACAACAATCCCTCTAGAGATATGAGTCCTAGGTTAGTACACAGAAGTCACTTATTCATTTTAACATTTAATATCCCGAAAGAGGCCAGTGCATAAAATATATACAAAGAAAAAATGCAAAAAGATAAATAGACATTATATACAATTGGCAATTCGCTATGAAAAACAGAAATAAACGTTACGTTACTGCAGTCTATCCCTGGACAGAAGTATGATAAAGAATGTGTGGAGACACCCCAGTTTAGAACTGACTTCTTAAAAGGCACCCTTGGAACATGGAGCCTCCCCAATTTATTGACACGTGGACGTGGACTGGAGGTTAGCCCCCGGCCAATCAACCCTGGGGGGTGTTCCCGTCATAGCCCACAGGATGTTTCATGTTCCGAAACGACCAATGTCAAACCGGATCAGAACGGCACTAAAGCAAACTATCTTACACTTTACATTTATGTTACACTTTTTTACAAAAATTATTAAAATATAAACATGTCACATCACGAGGGCAACAAAATAGCCCATAGTACATAAAAACAGGGTTGAGGTAAAAGTCAGACAGTAGAAATCGCCTACACGTTCAGAGCCGATTCTTCATTCACACTCCAGTGGGTATATAGGAATCCACAGCGGTTCCTGGGTCTCCCGAGGACCCAAATCCCCAATGAGACCCAGGAACCACTGTGGATTCCTATATACCCACTGGAGTGTGAATGATCTGTGCCCCCCATTAGGACTATGCCTTTTTTTAATTTTTACATTATATGCTGAGCTGCTTTCTGTATGCTGCTTATCTGGTTGCCCTATACTCTAAGTTTATAACCACCATTACTTTCTATGGAGCTTTGGAAGGTTTATTTCCATACAGTTCTTGAATACAGCTTGCAGATTTTGTAAGGTCTTTTCTCATAGCTGCTCTACCCCAGGGGTTGGTCTGTCTCACTGCAGTTCCCTGTACATTTGTTTCCCCATAGCCTAAATCGTTTCAGTCCAAATTAGTTTTTTAATGATTTTTTCAAAATATGTTAAACCAGACGAATCTGAACTTCCAAATTTTTCATAATTTCGAATTTGAAAATTCAGTAATTTGATACCAGGAGACTACGGTTGGGCTTCAGATGCCCTCACCTAAAATGAAAAAGTCCAGCAGTGAGAGAAACGAAATTGTGAGTAAAAAATATATGTAATTACTAGGTGGTATGAAAGTGAGGAAACAAAAGGTTACATCTATTTAGTATTAAAAGAGTGGATGCCAAAAAAAATAAAAATTTGTGGGTGGAACTCCGCTTTAATACAGACTTTAATTAGCAGGTTGTTAAGGAGCAGGCAGCCACCGGCATTTTTAACAACCAGTAACTGTAATGGTTGTTAAGGAGCGGGCAGCCACCGGCATTCTTAACAACCAGTAACTGTAATGGTTGTTAAGGAGCAGGCAACCACCAGCATTCTTAACAACCAGTCACTGTAATGTAAAGGAGTGGGCAGCAGCTGCATTCTTACCAACCAGTAACTGTAATGGTTGTTAAGGAGCAGGCAGCCGCTGCATTCGTACCAACCAGTAACTGTAATGGTTGTTAAGGAGCGGGCAGCAGCTGCATTCTTACCAACTGATGAGTCATCAGCTGTCAGTGGGGTTACTCGCTGATAGCTGAATGTAAAAAAGATTTGCCAGCAATAAAAAAAATATAAAAAATGGCATTGAGTCCCACTCAATCCATACCAGGCCCTTCGTGTCTGGTATGCATTTTGAGGGGAACCCCCTAAAATTTAAAAAAAAAATGGCATGGGGTCCCCCCCAGCCCATACCAGAGCCTTATCTGAGCATGCAGCTCAGAAGGTCAAGAAAAGGGGGGGCGAGAGAGTACCCCCTCCTGAACCATACCATGCCACATGCCCTCAACATGGGGGGTGCTTTGGGGCCATGTTGATGGAGACAAGAGCTTCTTCCCCACAAATCTGGTCTGTGGTGGTCTGCGGGCAGGGGGGCTTATCGGAATCTGGAAGCCCCCTTTAACAAGGGGGCCCCCAGATCCCAAACCCCCCCATGTGAATGAATATGGAGTACCCCTACTCATTCACCAAAAAAAAAAGTGTAGGGTAAAAATGTCCCTGATGTAGATCCTCCATCAATTACAATGCTTGCCTCCACCACCAATGCTGTCGACGTTGCCAACGCTGGCTCCCACTCTCTGACAGCTCTGCCACCTCCCGATACTAAATAAACTACCAGGTTGGGAATGTGGTTTAGCCATTTCTTTAGCAGCCAAGGCTAAAAATGTGCATTGTATATTTGGTGTGCAAGGTGTAAACACAGGAGTGTAACATATGAACATAGACTTCCATGTATGATGTATGTAGCATGCATTGAGATTTATTTGATAATAAGAAAAGTGTCCTATCAAGAAGCCAGTTTACGGTTTTTCTTTTAGTGTCAAACTGGTCCTAGAGCTGGGAATGACTTAATATGTGGGCATCATGGACAGATCTTGGGAAGCCGGTGAGCAGATTACTGATGAACATATTTGCATCACAGACAACCTGTATGTTTAGTGAGTGGTAACCCTTCTTATTACGGTAGATGCGTTTGTTATCAGAGGGGGCAAAAAAACGTACATGGGTACAATCTATTACAGCCATGACATTGGGAATCCCAGCTATAGCATAGAATTCACCTTCTACAAGAAGAATTGATTCTTAATCTGATCCCCCTCCTGACGTGTGATACTCAGGTAGATATATTTGGGGGCAAAACCCCGAAACCCTGCAGGGCCTTAGCAAGCAAATGTGAGAAAGATGGCTGTGATATCCCCACCACCTCTCTAGGTACCATCTGATAGGAGGCCTTGCCCAGAAAGTGCAGGAAAGACAGCAACTTGGACCTGACTACGCAGTGTGGTGGACTGCAGAAAAGGTCTCAGTTCCCTGAAGAGAAACATAACGAGGTCCTTATTTAGACAATGTTTAAACAGCACTTCTGCTTCAGGAAAACATCCAGCCAGGTGGACTACCACTCAGGGGTGGACTGACCATAAGGGCACTTGGGCACTGGCCCTTGGCCAGTAGGGGTCCCCATGAGAGGCTCCTGGTACTTCAGTCAGACAGGGGCACGCTAGTGTGGGCACTTAGGACACCTTTCCCACATCTGTAGGGGCGAACGTATGTAATGTGAGCACAGTGCAATAATTAGGTGGTGTTTTGTTTGGCTTGAGTATGGACAGGGACACAGGGGGGGCCCATGATCTTCTATTGCCCTAGGGGCCCCATGGCTTATCAGTCCTCCCCTGCTACCACTTACCCACCGGAGCCCTATTTTGCATTTGTTGGTTACACATTAAAAACAGTTTCTTTTGCTAGAAAATTACTTAGAACCCCCAAACATTATATATTTTTTCAAAGACCCTAGAGAATAAAATGGAGATCGTTGCAATATTATTTGGCACACGGTATTTGCGCAGCGGTCTTTAAAGCGCAATTTTTTTGCAAAAAAATCACTTTTTTCAAATTAAAAAATAAGACAACAGTAAAGTTAGCCCAATTTTTTGTACATTGTGAAAGGGGATATTATGCAGAGTAAATAGATTCTATACATGTTACGGTTGAAAATTGCACACACTTGCGGAATGGTGACAAACTGCGGTACTTAAAAATCTCCGTAGGCGACGTTTTAAACATTTTTAACTGTTACCAGGTTAGAGGTGCAGAGGAGGTCTTTTGCTAGAATTATTGCTCATACTCTGGCGATCGCAGCGATACCTCACATGTGTGGTTTGAACACCGTTTTCATATGCTGGCGCGACTTACGTATGCGTTTTCTTTGCTGCGCGAGCTCGCGGAAACTGTGGCACTTTAAAAAATGTTTTTTTCTTTTTTTTTAGCAATGTTTCTTTAAAAAAAAAATAAAAAATTATGATCACTTTTATTGTTATCACAAAGAATGTAAACATCCCTTGTGATAGTAATATATGGTGACAGGTACTCTCCCCCCATCCCTCCTTTACACTTCACAGTATTCAGATCGCCAAAAACGTTAATTTTGAATACTGTCATTTTTTTAAAATCAGCGCCCTTTGCCGCCGAGTAAACCAGAAGTGAGGTTGTGCCGTTGCTTCCTCAATTTGACGAAGGATACCCGATCTGAGCCGATTCCGGTTTCCTTCAGGTCTCCTTCTAGCCGGAGGATGCGCCGAATCATAGCTCTGGTCTCCCGGTGGGACGGGAGGCTAGAGAAGAGCAGCGGAAGACGGCGGGAGGGGAGATATCCCCTCCCGCCCCCTGGGATAACGACCAAGCATCTCCCGAGCCGGATCGGCCGTTATCACCGGATAGCCGACCGCCCGCTCTACAAAACGGTACTGTATATATATGGCGATTCACGTTAAGTGGTTAAAGGAACGTGGACGCATGACAACCACCCTTCTTCTTCTCATGGCCCTCCTTACAATGGTCTGACACTCCAAAAAAATGGCCTCAGATAGCTCCATTAAGGATGAAGGGGAGAGTAAGGCAATGTCCAGCTGGCAAATGAGGTTAGACCAGCCAAATGCTCGTTAGATTGTGAATTGGTGCCCTTTCTTAAACATTTCCACACCCTACCCATTGAGGTGTGATGACCAAAGGCATCACTTCCATCATTACTGCATGCTTGGACTACCACTTAATTACCTAATGCATTTATTTCATTATTTCCATCTGTGAATTGAGTTTAATGCCTCTTCATGTGGTATTTTCAGCTTTTTTTCGGTAAATACCGCAAAACGGCATCGTGAATTGATAGTTTCAGGATCGCATGTGATATTTAGGGAAAATGTGTCCAGACAGCTAAATACTGCATGTGAAATGCTTTTGTGAATGGAGCACATTATGGCTTCTGTAAGAATTTTATGTACTATATTTTTTCTTTTTTATATATATATATTTTTTTTTTTTCCTTTTCCACAAAAGTGAAGTGATAATAAACAACGTAAAATCAAGTTCTACCCATGTGGTTTATGTGCTCGAGTGTCCTTGCCGGAAACAATACATGGGTAGAACCACTAGACACACAGACACAATAAATACAGTGAGGTATAAAAGTGAAATAAGATGATGATTCCTACTTAGGATTCTTTAAAGAATAGACAAGAAAAGAATAGCATAGAACATAGAATAGTATAAAACAGAAGGGGATAGAAAATAAAGAAATACAATAGAATAGAATAGAACAAAACATAACAGAATAGAAAATATTCTATTCTATTATTTTCTAATTGGACATAATTAATGATGACTTCATTTCATATCCTCACCATGTATCTGGATGTAGAATCCATCACTCTTCTCTACATTGCCAGACCTCGTCCTCACATCACAGGTATATTTCCCAGAATCCTTCAGCTGAGCTGACCGCACTCTGTATGTATCGGATACATTGAATCCCCGCACAGTCCCTCCATTTCTGTAGAAGGCAAAGTGCAGCTCTGTGCCGCCTCTGAGTGGCTCCAGTCTGGTGTCACATCTCACCGTCATCTCACCTCCTTCTATTACCCTGGATGGGGTCACTTTTATTTCTGGAGGAGAGAAGATCTCTGGGAGAGGAGATCATGGCAGTGATTGGTCAGTAAGAGTTCAATGAAGGGATGAAAAAGTAAAAAGAGTATAAATGTATAAAGGTGCGAATTGACATAACTAATACTGGATGAAGTATTTGTATGGAGATCTGCTTTCCTGTGTGAGATAGCGGCCCCAAGTGGCCGGAGGTCTAAGTACTACACCAGGCCCCACACCGGAGGGTGACGTCTTTCCACCAGCCAGTGACACCGCTCCCACCACTGACTATTGAATTACTGTAGAATTATATAGTGTATTTTATATTTTTATATCTATGTGATTTAGATCTTAGGCTCCACTGTTAGAACTACCTGTAAGCACCATGGATCCGATAGAAATGTAATTTCAGTTCCCTGTATAAATGTACTGTACATGTGGAAGAACTGACAATAAAGCTTGACTTGACTACAAAGGTTTGAGTTGATTTTCCTCCACCAGATCTTCAACACGTTACACCTTAGAGATGTGCAGGATGGAAAAAATGTATTTTGTTTCATTTTGGATTTGTTTGTTAAAGCGGAGGGCCGCCCAGAGCTAATAAAATGAAAAGTCAGCAGCTACACATGCAGTACACACACAGCACACACACAGCACACATACAGCACACATACATCACACATACATCACACATACAGCACACATACAGCACACATACATCACACATACAGCACACATACAGCACACATACATCACACACACATCACACATACAGCACACATACAGCACACATACAGCACACATACAGCACACATACAGCACACATACAGCACACACAGCACACATACAGCACACATACAGCACACATACAGCACACATACATCACACATACATCACACATACATCACACATACATCACACATACAGCACACATACAGCACACATACATCACACATACAGCACACATACAGCACACATACATCACACACACATCACACATACAGCACACATACAATACACATACAGCACACATACAGCACACATACAGCACACATACAGCACACATACTGCACACATACATCACACATACAGCACACATACAGCACACATACATCACACATACAGCACACATACAGTACACATACAGCACACATACAATACACATACAGCACACATACATCACACATACAGCACACATACATCACACATACAGCACACATACAGGACACATACAGCACACACACAGCACACATACAGCACACATACAGCACACATACAGCACAAATACTGCACACATACATCACACACACAGCACACATACATCACACATACAGCACACATACAGCACACATACAGCACACATACATCACACACACAGCACACATACATCACACATACAGCACACATACAGCACACATACAGCACAAATACTGCACACATACAGCACACATACAGCACACATACATCACACATACATCACACATACAGCACACATACTGCACACATACAGCACACATACAGCACAAATACTGCACACATACATCACACATACAGCACACATACAGCACACATACATCACACATACATCACACATACATCACACATACAGCACACATACTGCACACATACAGCACACATACAGCACACATACAGCACACATACAGCACACATACTGCACACATACAGCACACATACAGCACACATACAGCACACATACAATACACATACAGCACACATACAGCACACATACAGCACACATACAATACACATACAGCACACATACAATACACATACAGCACACATACAGCACATATACAGCACACATACTGCACACATACAGCACACATACAGTACACACACATCACACATACAGCACACATACAGCACACATACAGGAGCTGCTGACTTTTAATAATAGGACACTTACCTGTCCTGGAGTCCAGCGATGTCACCGCCCACTGAGCTTCAGGTCGGGTGCAGCTGCGTCGATTGTGGGTAAGGGAACCCAGACTTGTAGCATTACAGCTTCAGGCCGGGCGCCCTACTGCGCATGTGCTAGGCTCCGCTGCACTCGGCTATTGGCCAGGTGGCCGGTAGCAGAGCAAGGAGGGAGGAGGGAGCCGGGCTGCTGACGTCAGCGGCCATGGTCGTTGGCCCGGGCTCCCCGATGTGTGGAAAAGGACAACTCTCTAAAGACAACTGTCCCATTCCCCCTCCCCCCATAAGGTGCCAAATGTGACACCTGAGGGGGGAAGGAACCCAACCAGTGGAAGTTCCACTTCTGGGTGGAGCTCCGCTTTAAGTTAATAATTTTGTTTCATCATAATTGTTATGATGGAATGAATTTGCATATGAAATGGAAACATATTACAATAAATACAGTGAGGTATAAAAGTGAAATAAGATGATGATTCCTAATTAGGATTCTTTAAAGAATAGACAAGAAAAGAATAGCATAGGAAATAGAATAGAATAAAACAGAACGGGGTAGAATATAAAAGAACAGAATAAAACCGAATAGAATAGAAAATAAAGAAATACAATAGAAGAGAATAGAACAAAACAGAACAGAATAGAAAATATTCTATTCTATTATTTTCTAATTGGATATAATTAATGTTTACGTCATTTCATATCCTCACCGTGTATCTGGATGTAGAGTCCATCACTCATCTTCCTCACAGTGTCAGACGCCGTCCTCACTTCACAGGTATATTTCCCAGAATCCTTCAGCTGAGCTGACCGCACTCTGTATGTATCGGATATACTGAATCCCCGCACAGTCCCTCCATCTCTGTAGAAGGCAAAGTGCAGCTCTGTGCCGCCTCTGAGTGGCTCCAGTCTGGTGTCACATCTCACCGTCATCTCATCTCCTTCTATTACCCTGGATGGGGTCACTTTTATTTCTGGAGGAGAGAAGAGCTCTGGAAGAGGAAAGGATGACAGTGATTGGTCAGTAGGAATCCTCAGCATGCCAATGTCAATGAGTATAGGAAAATAATAATGAGTAATGTGCAATTAGACATGATCAGCTCAATTCATATCCTCACCTTGTATCTGGATAGAGAGCTCATCACTCATCTTCCTCACAGCGCCAGACCTCGTCCTCACATCACAGGTATATTTCCCAGAATCCTCCAGCTGAGCTGACCGCACTCTGTATGTATCGGATACATTGAATCCCCGCACAGTCCCTCCATCTCTGTAGAAGGCAAAGTGCAGCTCTGTGCTGCCTCTGAGCGGCTCCAGTCTGGTGTCACATCTCACCGTCATCTCACCTCCTTCTATTACCATGGATGGGGTCACTTTTATTTCTGGAGGGGAGAAGAGCTCTGGGAGAAGAAATTGTTAGAAATGGAAAATGATGGGAATGCATTACATTCTGTATTCTCTAAATCAGTGATTCTCAACCAGGGTTCCTCCAGAGGTTGCTGGGGGTTCCTTGAGCAATGAGCAATTTCTACCTCTCAGATAAATTCCCAATGACATCATTGATCTTTTTAGCTATCTGTAAGGGGGGAGTTCTTCCCAATGACCACAAGTGTAAGGAGCATTCTTCCCATTGACCACAAGTGTAAGGAGCATTCTTCCCATTGACCATCACACTAATGTATCATGCGTTGTAGATTCTTTATTTTTAGCAGGGGTTCCCCGAGACCGGAGAATTATTTCAAGGGTTCCTCTGTGTTCAAAAGTTTGAGAAATGTTGATGATCCCACAATGCTGTGCAGTGGATAAAGGACAATTTATATCCATGTTTGGCTAAGTGGACCTGTTGTATCCACTACATAATACACAATAATAGAGTAAAGTCATCTTTGTGACAAGGCATTTATTTTACCTGCATGTATAGTTGGATGGTGAGTGGTAAACCGAGATACTGGAGGAAACCAACACAATCATCCAACCTTCAACTGGGCAATATCCTGGGTGATAGCTGAGCTCAGAGCTCCAGTGCTGCAAGAGAGCTCCACCTGTATAGAGTATTAAAGTGAGTGTAAACCCTTCTATATACCCAGTGAAGTGACTGGCCTCAGGTGATACACAGAAGAAACAAACCCTCTTACATAAGTTGTACCCGTTTATCTGTGGTCTTCTCTTCTCCACAGCCGTTTAAAGTCCAGAATTTATAAAGCTTGTAGAGCTGTCAAAAAGGGGGGGGGGCTGAAGTTACATCAGTGAGGAGAGATCTGAGAGCTGGTTGGAGGGAAGGGACACACCCCCTTCACACAGGAAGAGAGCTGAGGCTGTCAATCACAGGCTGTGTGCTGAAGGTAAAAAACAAAAAAGAAAAAGAGGTGCCTTCTAACGCAGACCATGCGACTTTAATAAAATGAAGGCTTAAAAACACTCACGTGGAGATGATGATAAAACAGCGTGTAGTAATAGTCCTGTGGTGGTGAATCTGTGTAGCGCTCACCGCCACAAGGCTATTACTTTACGCTGTTTTATCATCATCTACATGTGAGTGTTTTTAACCCTTCATTTTATTAAAGTCGCATGGTCTGCACTTAGAAGGCGCCTCTGTTTCTTTTGTGTTTTTACATGTTTGCAGTGAGCTTCTGCTTCCCCCTGAGGCAAGTCCTGAGCTGTGGACTGTTTACCTGCTGGACATCGGTAATTAACTTTCCCTATGCAAAGATTTCATCCCTTCCTCCATAACTCCTAATCCATATCCATTACAGCAAAGGTTATACACTGCATGCATCTAATAACCGAGTTGCACCAATTCTATCTATCGTTTTTGTATGCTGGATATCCCTTCCCTGTCGCCATTTTTCTCTTGGTGTTGAGAATTTGTCAGAAGTGATTCATGCAGATAGCAGATGAATGAGGCAGCAGAGGGAAATGGCACTCAGTGCTCTGAATTGAGATACACTATAGAGCAGGGGTAGGCAACCTGGGCCCTCCAGCTGTTGTAGAACTACAAGTCCCATCATGCCTCTGGAAGTAATTGTAATTGCCAGCCTTGCAATGCCTCATGGGAAATGTAGTTCCACAACAGATGGAGGGCTACTGGTTGCCTACACCTGCTATAGAGGGATGTGCTTTGTTCATATTTCATGTCTGAGATTTACAATCACTTTAAGACTTAGCAGTCCATCGTCAATTTAACCACCTCCCACCTGGCCACTGTATATATACGGCCGGGTGGGAGCTTCCCCGTTCTGACAGGACGTGTAGTTACGTCCTGCAGAACGGGAGCTCGCAGCGCACCGGCTGGATCCTGTGAGCATTATGCTCACAGGATCCAGCTGAGCAGAGATCGGGATATGGGCGCATTGATTGGCCCTCCCGATCATGTGACCGCTGTGTCCAATCACAGCCATCACATTGTAAACAGAGACAGACGTCTCTGTGACAGTTCTCCCCCCGCCGAGCTCAGTGAGAGCTCAGTGCAGGGGGGAGGGGGGAATCTGCAGCTATGTGACAGCTCTCTGCATGATGATGATTTCATACAGAGAGCTCTCACAGATCGCCCCCCACACAGTGCACCAAGCACCACTGATACCCCTGTCCCCATATACATCAGTGTCCCCATAAAACAGCCCCCACAACATCTGTATGTCCCCAATCACATCTGTCACCATACACAAAACATCTGTCTGTCCCTGTCACATCTGTCACCATACACAAAACATCTGTCTGTCCCCATCACATCTGTCACCATACACAAAACATCTGTCTGTCCCTGTCACATCTGTTACCATACACAAAACATCTGTCTGTCCCTGTCACATCTGTTACCATACACAAAACATCTACCTGTCCCTCATCACATCTGTTACCATACACAAAACATCTGTCTGTCCCCGTCACATCTGTCTGTCTACACTGCCCCTGTCTGTCTACAAAACACATACC
>BLSH010072837.1:151957-166600 GCA_018402905.1 Glandirana rugosa | reverse complement strand
TGCTGAATGAAAGTATTAGGTGCACTCCAGCTAGTTGCCCTGCACACTGCTTCTGCTGACACCTTAGCGTAAGATGCACAGGAATCTGCCATGCCTCTCATAAAATGGCTTTGACCTCCAATGGCGGAGGATATCTTGACTCTCTATATGCCATCTGGATAGCTTTTACGATCTATGAAGACACCATTCTAGGTGGCATAGCCATGCCTTTCCTGGAGCCACCGGGAAAGATGAAGAGCTGATCTTGTTTCCAGAAATCCTTAGTTCGCTCTAGGTATATTGATAAGGCCTGCACTAGATCCATCCTAGTCCATTCGTCTTCCGAGTTACTATCCGGGAAAGCTGATACCCAATTCATATGCAAAGCTGATGCTACTATTTCCTCTTGGAGTATTCAACAATACGGCTCCCTGGCTGAGAAAGCACACAGTTCAGACACCCATCTGGCTGATGCAATTGTCATCAAAAAATTGCACTGAGACAAAGAGCATGATGACACCGGACCAAATGGAGGTGCTAATAAGGCTTTCAGAACTAAAGGCAGGTCCCACTTCGGAAAAAGATTTATTGGAGACCTGATCTTTATTGCTGCCTTTAAGAAACACATCACTAGAGGATCCAAGGCTCATCTTTGTTCAACATAACTGACAGGGCAGACTTTAACCTTTGAGGAGCTATACGCTAAACCCTTGGCCAGACCTTGCTGGAAAAATTCCAAATACGTTAGAGACTGAGGGTGACCTCAGATCCCAGCTCTTTCCTGCTGAGAAGTGACCAAAGGCTTTATATATCCTATAATAAGGGAGAAGTAACACGTAATCTGAGAGTTTTCCTCCAATGCCACCCAATCTATGACAGATGTCCCCCAGACCTTGAAGGTTTTGAACGAGTATCTGGGATTCAAGCCCCGTTCCTTCAGATCCAAGAATCTCTGACTCAGTTAATCCACCAGCTTGTTTTGTGGACCCGGAAGGTATGCTGCTGTTAGGGAAAAATTTGGCATGCCACTCTGAGCAGAGGCTCCTGGTGCCTCCTTGCCGGGCCACGTAGGCTACCATGTTTTTTTGTTGGAAAGGATTTTGACTGCCCCCTTTGCAAAATTGATTGGAAGGCTACTAGAGCATGCCGAATGGCCTCTAATTCTAACAGGTTTAAATGCTGAGATAGAGATGCCTCTCATTTGCCCTGTACTTGTTGGCCTAAGGAATGAGCTCCCTGGTCTACTAGGCTGGCATCTGTAGTCAGCACTATTGGAACTGGAGGTTCGAGAGGCACACCGCAGTATAGATTCTGAGATATCTTCTACCACATCAGAGACCATTTTATTGGTACTGAATGGTAGATCTTCTGGGTTAACGAGTGGCAATCCCATTGATGGAGAAAATTGTATTGAATTCTCCCCTTCCATCATCTGGCCCAGGGTACTACCTGGATCGTGGAAGACAACAGGCCCAGGCACTGCTTACACTCCTTGGCCATCAGAAATGGCCTGGTCATTACTATTTCCGATTTAGTCTGAATTTCCACAATCTTTCTGAGAAGCAGAAATACACAACCTACACGATACTCTAGGACTTGAGCTGGTTGCAATCGACCCGTGCGATGGTTGAATAACCAACCAAAACGTCTGATCGTGCTGCAGGTTATCAGCATGTGCTGTTGAAGGAGGGACTTTGATGCGGCCCGGAGGAGAATGTCATCCAAATAATGAAAAATTTGAATGCCTCTGATTCTTAAGATAGCGATAACCACTGCCAAAACTTTTGAAAAATGTTCTTGGAGCTGTGCGCAGCCCGAATGGCAGACAACGAAATTGGAAATGGAGGTTATGGTGATGGAGGTGAGGTGATGGTGTGATGCACTTATGGGCACATGTAGGTAGGCATCCGCTAGGTCTATTGACGCTAGCAAATCTCCCTTCTTCACAATGGACAATGATGGTTTGCAACGACTCCATTCTGAATGGAGGGACTTTCATGAAGGCATTCAGGGCTTTTAAGTCCAGGACCAGCCTGAATCCTCCTGAGGATTTTACTTACCAAGAACAGAGGAGAATAGAATCCTTCTCCCTTCTTGTGCTCCAGAACTGGCAGAATTGCTTGAGATGCTAATAAATTATTTACATACATTAATAAACAACGCCCTTTTCTCTGGAGAAGTAGGAATCCGGGTCTCCACAGAATGAGACTAGGGAGGTCTTTCTTTGAATTCTAGGCGATATCCCCTTTGAATGATGTCTAAGATCCAGGCATCTTAAACTTCTTCCACGCAGACCTCTCCAAAGTAAAACAGTCTGCTCCCACTTGGGATGTCTGAACGGGGACCCCTTCAGAAGAGCTTGTCTGAAGCTTTCGCTGGCTGGTTCGCCTTGGCTTTGGTTGCTTTGGGAAAGGCTGGACCCTGCCCCTTCCACTGCCTAAAGAACAGTCACCCCAGTTGATACATGGAAGCTTTCCTGAAGCCTTCTTTAGATCTCTCAAAAGGATGAACGGGCTAAGGAAATCTTTTCCTTTCCTGCGGAATAAGCCCCGAGTTCCCTCCAGAAATTCGTTGAACCTCTGACTCCAAGGTCTTGCCAAAAAATTTCCCATTGAAAGGAACTGAGTAAAGGCTGTGCTTGGAAGCACTATCCGCTGACCAATGCTTCAGCCATAGGGCTCTGCGTGCTGTCACAGAATGAGCAATCAATTTCATGGTCATCCTGACCTGGTCCATGGTTACTTCTGCTAGAAAATACACTGTGATCTTAATGGACCTGCTCCTGCTACTGTTTACATTCTTTTGAGATCTGTATCTATTCTATGATGCATTGGATCTTGAAGGATACTGAGTCATCTAGAGACAAAGTGATGTGCCGAGCTAGTCTCTGTAATGAAGCATCCACCTTAGGTGTGGAATCCCAAAGCTCAGCATCCTTAAAGCGGAAAGGGCACAACTTTGAGACCCTGTTGTGGATGTCCAATTTTTTATCAGGCTTTGCCAATTCATCTTCCATTATTTCCTGTATTTCAAAAAATGAATGGGAAGGACAGAAGTGACCTTTTCAAGTCCAGATAATAGTTTCACTGTTCTTTGAGGGGGGGGGGGGGGGTGAGGTTCCCACTTTCCATTTCATAGCCTTTTACTGACTCCACTAGAGGTCCTCTCACACCGAGGCGCTCTTAAACTGCTGAGCACTTTTGAAGAGCTTTTCAGGCGCTTTGAAGAGCTTTCCATTCATTTCAATGGAGAGGGGTGTATTTTCACCACCCTGCCAGCGCACTGCCCCAGTGTGAAAGCATTCATTGATTTTAATAGAAATAGGTTTTCGTGAGTTTTTCAGCTTTTTGCCATGAAAGCGCATGAAAAGCGCCTCAGTTTGAAAGGGGTCTCAGGCTCGACTCACACCCATGCATCTCCAGCGTCCCCCGCATCCCGCAGACCCACACCACAAAACGTGTTCCATAGGAAACAACGCCAAATAGACTGAAGTGCAAATCCGTAAAATGCACCAAAAACGCATGGCTGCGAATCAGGCCCAAAGAAGGAATTAAGGAAAAATCAAATGCATGAGTGTCTGGTTCCAGATCTGACTCAGAATCCTCTGAATGTTCATCTGAACAGTAGCGATATGTAGCATCTGGCTCTGATTCTGAAGCGGGTGAGTGCCGTCTAGACCGAGATCTCTTAGATACGGTTTTCAAGCCGCCTTTGACTGCCGCCTTAATATAGTGCTTCACCTGGCGTGCATCTGCTGCATTATCACATGCAGCTTCCTTCAAACAAGAGAAGTATACACACCTCCCTGGTAGGGAGTTTGCCCCGCATGCTCAGCAGGTCTTCTCCTCCCGAGCCCCTTACAGAAGATGAAGAGGATATTCATCTTTGCTTATGCACATGCTAGCACTTAGTGGTTGCTTTCTGGTGTTGCAACAGCCATTGGCCTGGGCTCAAGGCACTGCAATGAGGCACCGGTGAGGGTGACCTGGAGTGGCATTCCCCAGGGATTTTATCCCACCGCCGACCACTCCTCTGACCTGACTTATCACGCTTTGAGCGCTTCTCTCTTTGCAGGTGATGCAGCTCTTTTGTACTTCCCTGCGGGCGTTTATCCAGCATCTGGGTCTTCTCTCTGTGTAGAGTAGAAAGCGCTCTTTTAAAAACAAAAAACAGATAAAAACAACAAAAACAAAACACAAAAAAAATGTAAAAATAGAAAACCTTTCCATGCGTTTTTCAGTGCTATAGAGGCAGGCAGGAGGACCCAGGATACCTGGAAACACATATACAGCCAAATCTATCCAGCAACCCAAGGCAGCAGCCATGTTGAGATCCCACATCACTCACCCCAGAGGCAGTGATTTTGAGACAAGCTGGAGCTACAGGTGTTGTAATCACAGCAGGGAAGCAGGAACCAGAGCATGAGAGAGGGCGTTCCTATCATACCAGGAAGTGGCCGCTCTCAGCAATCTCCTGAGAGTTCCTGTGGGACTAAAAGCCTCAGCCATGCAGTCATTTATACTGCTGAACTGAGACTCTGCCTGCCTGCTGTTTCACCAATTCGCCACCCAGCCCAAACCAGCAGTGTTTAACTGCTCTCTAGAGGCCGATGTACACATGCAGTCATTTATACTGCTAACTTAGATCCAGCACCATGGGACAGACAGGGGGTCTTCTGAACTCAGGGCAGTGATGGCTAACCTTGGCACCCCAGATGTTTTGGAACTACATTTCCCATGATGCTCAACTACACTGCAGAGTGCATGAGAATCATGGGAAATGTAGTTCCAAAACATCTGGGGTGCCAAGGTTCGCCATCACTGCCCTAGGGTGTTTGAAAAAAAATATGTTTGGGGGTTCTAAGTAATTTTCTAGCAAAAAAAAAGTTTTTAGCTTGTGACCACCAAATGTAAAAAAGTGGCCCGGTTGGTAAGTGGTTAACATTTCCCAACCAGCAATAATTGCAGCTTCATATCAAGCACAATACCCCAAAATGTGAGATGTTCTAGAGCAGAATGCTCACAGTACTGAGCAATAACGAACCTTCAAAACAGATGGCATATGCTAGAAACAGGTTGTTCAATGGTTATCCAGCCTTCCCCGGTACATCTGCATTGATTAATTTATTGTACCCCTGGGACTTAGGACTGTTTGACATCACAGAGATGTATGCTCCTTGTGCATGGCTAAGGGTGTAGCACTTCCGCTTTGCAACCCTGGTGTCATAGGTTCAAATCCCAACGATGCGATGTCCTGTAGAAAGGTTGTCTGCTTTTCCTGTGTTGTTAAACATAACTCATGCCCTTTCCCAAGTTTCACACAAATGTAGCATTTATGTGGATGAGGGTTCCACCATCATTGCAAATCTTGCACAATCTGCTATCTTGCCAAAAGTATTGGGACACCTGCCTTTATACACACATGAACTTTAATGGCATCCCAGTCTTAGTCTGCAGGGTTCAAATTTGATTTAGTCAACCCTTTGAGGCTATAATAGAGTCTTCTCCTCTGGGAAGGCTGTCCACAAGGTTTAAGAGTGTGTCTATGGGAAAGTTTGACCATTCTTCCAGAAGCGCATTTGTGAGGTCAGGCACTGATGTTGGATGAGAAGTCCTGGCTCGCATAACCACTCTAATTCATCCCAAAGGTGTTCTATGGGGTTGAGGTCAGGACTCTGTGCAGGCCAGTCAAGTTCCTCCACCCCAAACTTGCTCATCCGTGTCTTTATGGACCTTGCTTTGTGCACTGGTGCACAGTCATATTGGAACAGGAAGGGGCCATCCTCAAACTGTTCCCACAAAGGTGGGAGCATGAAAGTGTCCAAAATGTATTGGTATCCTGGCGCCTTAAGCCTGGGTTCTCAATAGTGCTATCACAAACATTGCATGGGATTTGCACCCAAACCGCAGGCGCCGATCACATGCGATGTCTGTGCGACGCAAGTTCAGCCATACAGTTGTTGTGCAGGGGCCTTTTTTCCTGCACCAGAATCAGATCGCGAGGGTGTTCTCACTCATGCGATCCGATTCCTATCGGAATCCACAGTTCGCACTGCGATCTATGAACCGTTCTGTGGGTGTCATTAATATTGTATTGACACCCACAGTGGTTCACAGAAGGCAGTGTGAACTGCCTGTGGGAGAGGCGCGAAGCAGGAACCGGTGCTGGAATCGGGCTTGTTCCTGCATCACACCTATGTGAACCTGGGCTAAGGCTGCTTTCACACTTGTGCAACCTGAAAGTAAATTACTTTACCATGATTTTGATGTGACTTGAAGCAATGCCTGTGTAATCTTGAGGTCTATTGACCTCAAGTCGCTTCAAAGTCAGACCAAAGTAGTTCAGGGATTACTTTGAAGTCACACAGATATGAATGGTGCTCATTGGAAATCATCTGGTATGACTTGTCATTCGACTTTGCAGTCCCAAGTTGCAGGACAAGTTGCCCAAGTGTGGAAAGGGCCTTCAGGTCCCTTTCACACTTGGGTGACTTGTCCTGCTACTTGGAACTGCAAAGGCACATGACAAGTCATTCCCCATGATTTTTAATGATTATCATTCATATCTATGGGACTTCAAGTCGCAGTGACATTAAGGTAGTCCCTTCACTACTTTGGTACGACATTGATGCGACTTGATGTCCATAGACATCAAGATTACACAGCTATTGCTTCAAGTCGCATCAAAATTGTAGTAAAAAATTGTGGCAAAAAATTGTGGCAAAATCTATGATAAAATCAAGCGAATTTCAAGTCACACAAGTGTGAAAGAACAACCCCTGAAAAACAAACCCACACCATAATCCCCCTCCACAAATGATTTTAGCCAGTGCACAAATCAAGGTCCATAAAGGCATGGATGAGCGAGTTAGGGGTGGAGGAACTTGACTGGCCTGCCTGAGCCTGAGTCCTGACCTCAACCCGATAGAACACCTTTGAGATGAGTGGAGACTGTGAGCCAGGCCTTCTCGTCCAACATCAGTGCCTGACCTCATAAAAGTGCTTTGGGAAGAATGGTCAAACATTCCAATAGACACACCTAAACAGACCTAAACCTTGTGGACAGCCTTTCCAGAAGAGGTGAAGCTGTTATAGTTGCAAAGGGTGGGCCAACTCAATATTGAACCCTACGGACTAAGACTAGGATGCCAATGAAGTTCATGTGCGTGTAAAGGCAGGTGTCCCAATACTTTTGACAATATCATGTGGACTAACACATTTGCAAATAGTAATTATTCTTGCTCATCAGGTGCAATTACCTTAGAGTTAGGCAGACATGAAGAAACAGATTGAATGGCACTGGTGGGCATGTACTTCCATTGGGCGTGCGTCGGTGTGCTAACAATACAACCTGTTATACAAATTACTGCAGTAGGGGGTTGGTTTAGCCTGAGAAGAGGCTGTGTTATTTGCTGTGATTTTTGGGGGAGAAGGGCTGATATTGTGCATAACGACAAACGTCCCACTTGGGCTGTTAGCTGAAATTTTTGTGCATTTGTACATTTTGTCAATCAAAAGTGTGGCTATGCTGTCAATGTTGTGTATTGTTGCTGTCTGACCATACATTCATGGTTTGGGAGCATCTGCTGACCTTCTACTCTTTGATCTCATTGCTTTACCACTTATGAACCGGAAGGTTTTCCAGCTTTAGGACCAGAGCACTTTTTGAGATTCAGCGCTGCGTCGCCTTAACTGACATTTGCGCGGTCGTGCGACGTTGCACCCAAACAAAATTTGCGTCCTTTTTTTCCCACAAATAGAGCTTTCTTTTGGTGGTATTTGATCGCCTCTGCGTTATTTCTGATCGCCGCTATAAACAAAAGAAAGCGACCATTTTGCAAAAAAACCCACATTTCTTACTTTTTGCTAAAATTCAAATCCAAAAAAAATATAAAAAAACATTTTTTTTCACCGGTTTTGGCCGATGTATATTCTTCCTCATATTTGTGATAAAAAAAAAATCACAATTGGCGTTTATTGATTGGTTTGAGCAAAAGTGGCCGCGCTTACGGATGATGAGAATTAATTTCTGGGGTTTTTTTTTTTTTTTTTACTAGTAATGGTGGCGGTCTGCAATTTTTTGTGTTACTGCGATATTGCAGCGGACATGTCGGACATTTTTGACACTTTTTTGGGACCAATGACATTTATTCAACGATCAGAAATTTAAATGTCCACTGATTACTGTATAAATGTCATTGGCAGTGAAGGGGTTAACCTGGGGGGGAGAGCTAGGGGTTAACTGTGTTCCCTGGGTGTGTTCTTAGTGTGGGGGGGCTGGGCTAACATGGGCATAGGAGATCTAACTGATCCCAGTGACAGGGATCAGTAGATCTCCTATGCCTGCACTGTCAGAATGGGGAACAGCCGTGTTTACATCGGCGGTTCACCGTACTTTGCCTGTGGCCGCTCATCGCGGCTCGCTGGCTGACATTGGGTCCACCTGAGCCGCGGGCACACTCCTCAGGAGTGCGGCAGCATGTGCGTGCCCCCTAGCAGCCATTCACAGATCGCCGTCTTTTTACGGCGATTCGCGCACAGCAACCCGACTGCCGCCGTGAAAACATGGCAGGTGGTCGGGAAGTGGTTAATCATGTACCCACAAATGCATTTTCCAGCAGAACCGTCACCAATGTATGTGTGTGGAATGCGGGGTGGTGGGTGTTATCATTTGAATATGTGTTTTTTTAATATTTTGTATTTTTTTAAGAATTACTGTTTTTTGTATGTATGTATAATCTTGCAGCTAAACATTTGTTGATGCTTGGTGTCTGTTGAGAGTAGTTGTACTATGAAATGTGTAGCCTGCTATACACTGTGAAAGTAAAGCTGTGTCCACTATAAGGTTTGGAGACTTTTTAGATTGTAAGCTCCTATGAGCAGGGCCCTTAGAACCCAATTACTAAATGTTTGTCTAAATGTACCACCATATATACTATTTAATACTTTAATGCCACTAAATGAATGTACATAATTGTGTTGCTGCTGTTCAAATAAATGTAAATTCTTGAGCTATTTTTTTTTTTTTATTGTTTAATTTGTTTTGGGGGGAGCTGGGTTTGGATAAGTGAAATGTTTTACTAATGACAAGGTGTAATTAAAAAAAACTTAATCAGAACTTCCGTTTCCGGCGCCGCATGTGAGGGACCCGAGGCACAGCGGCTCTGTCTCCCCCGGCCCTCATCTCTTATACAAATCCAGCCCGAGACCTGCCTGACAGCTGAGACAAGCACCAGACACCCTCCACAACTCTCTCATGGAGAAGCTTCTGAAAGGCACCAGCCCCAGCTCTCTCAGCCTTGCCGGCACATCGCAGCCACACCTCGCCGCTGAGGGATCCAAGATGGCCATGGCGTCTCTCCTCACAGCAGACAGTATAAAAAAAACAGCCCCTGGCTCCGATCTCGGCGTTCACTCCCTGGCTTACGATAAGATTGCACAGGCAGTAGCTGACCTGATCCTCCCCCGCATATCAGTATTTTACAAGATCACGCTAAAATTCACTCCTATATCCATGATAAACTAGAAGACCTCGAGAACAGGTCCAGGAGGAACAATCTGTGGATTGTGGGCCTCCCCGAATCTGTCCAAGCAGGTTCACAAAGTACTCCATCTTTGCACATTCCGCATACCCGAGGCCCTGGGCCTAACAAATCCGTGCGTAGCCAAATGAGCGCACAGAATTGGGGCTCCAGACCCCAACCGCAAATCACTGAGGCCAGTCATTGTGAAATACCTAAACTATGCAGACAGGATAGCTGTACTACAGGCATTTCACAAGACCTGCACCCTGAATATCTATGGCCAGGCCCTACTCATTTTTGCAGATTACTCCCCAGAAGTGTGGAAACAAAGAAAGGCCTTTTGCCACTTTGTGCAGACCTCTACAAACAGGGTACTCGCTTCACACTGGCCTTTCCAGCAACTCTCAGATTATTGGCCTCTAGTGGGGATCAGCTTTCCTTCCACACACCTGAGGAAGCTGACTCTTACCTACGCTCCAGGCTCACCCAGCAAGGGAAAGAGAACACCAGCATGGAGGAGGAACCCACGGATCCAAAGAAACAAAAAAGCCCAAGAAAGGACCCCCAAAAACGCCTTTGCGTGAATCATTCCAATGGATCAAGCCGCATGTAAACCCCTCTACTTCCTGACATCTGACTGCTCATCACCCACCGACCCAGCCACTCTTAGACCATGACATGGGGATGCAGCTAAGGACACTTACTTCTTTCTCGTGGCACTCCTTGACAAAGGCCACGAGCATCTATACATCATCCCGGTACCGGGCGATCGGTAACGCTGGGCATTGGAATTAGGACTCACATACGGAAAAAAGTGAAGTCGATAAAGCTTTTAATTGTTATGCTTTTCTTTTGGTTAACACATTTCTTTTTCCTTTCCTTCCCTTTCCCCTCCTCCCAACTGCAGGCTATCTGTTCCTATGTTCATCCCGAGAGCCAGACGAACGCACATCACCTCAACCGTGAGTTACTCAATCTTTACACATGCTATCACTATGATATAAAAACGCCTCCAACACCGCACACCCTTATCTCTGCATGCGGGTAGTCTCATGGAATGTCAAGGGCTTGAAATCCCCTACCAAGCGTTTGAAAATACTCAGACATCTTAAGAGGTTACATTCGGATATCACCCTCTTACAAGAGTCCCATCTTCCCCCCCGAGGACTACCACCACATGCAGAAGCTATGGGTTGGCAAAGTAATTGGATCAGGAGCGGTAGGCAGGAAAGCAGGCGTTGTCATTTTATTCAACAAATGGCTACCATACAAACTAATAAACACATATAGTGACGACCAGGGACGCCTAGTCACCGCACATTAGACTCCAATCTAAAGACATACTCATCACAAATGTCTATGCTCCAAATTCCCCTACAGTCTCATTTTTCCAACAAACCACTAAATGGATTCTCAAAAAGCTTCAGTACCCATACTTAATAAGTGGGGATTTCAACACCACCATGAACATAACAGAAGACAGATCCTCCCGGGACACCCCCCGGTCCTGACCCCTGTCAAACCAAACATCACTCTTAGAACGACTTACCCAAGGCTCCAATCTAACAGACATTTAGAGACTATCACATCCATGGATAAGGAATTCACTTTCTTCTCCCCCCATGGAATTTTTGCCAGATTAAACTATTTTTTCTCCTCCCCAACTTTGCTGCCACATATACAAGAGGCCTCCATCCATGAACTGGCAATCTCGGACCACAACCCAATTTCAGTCACATTAGCAAATTTCCTACCCCAAGACAAAGCCAAGATCTGGAGATTGCCAACATTCCTAGCCAATGATCCTCAACTTAAAACCATCTTACAGAATGCCTGGTTAGAATTTCTGACCGATAACCCCACTCACATGCACCAACCCAATCTCCTTTGGGATACAGGCAAAGCCTTTCTGAGAGGCAAAATTATGTCATACGCAGCCTTCTACAAGGCCTAAACCTTGAAATCCTATAAAACAGCTAGCGCACACTTAAGAGCCACGCAAATTCAACTGACGCATAGGGACTCCCCAGAGGACAGGAAAACATGGCAAACCTTTGACACCTGGGCAGAACGCCAGGAACATATCAAATCTGCACACTCAGAACTTCTCTTTCACAAACATGACAATAAGGCGGGCAAACTATTTGCCAGGCTTAGCAAACACCAGTATACTCCAAACCATATCACATCCCTCAAAGACCACACAGGACGCGTAGTCTCGCTTCCCTCGGACGTTAACAAAATTGTACAAAACTTTTACACTTACACCCCTGACAAGATGGATTTAACACAAGCCGAACACTTTCTCACACTAGCCAACCTCCCCCAAATCTCTCCAGAACAACTACAAGACCCGAATGCCCCCATCTCCGAAAAATAAATTGCTGACAACATTGGACTGTTACCAAACCACAAATCCCCTGGTCCAGACTGACAGGAGAATTCTATAAGCTCACAAAAGACTTCATTCCCCAGACTCTCCATACGGTCTTCAATTAAATTTGGAAGGAAGGGCCCTACCTGCCATTGGGCAATCAGACTTATATTAAATTAATAGCCAAAAAAGGCAAAGACCCGACCGAACCGGGCTCCTACTGATCCATTTCTCTATTAAACGTAGATTCCAAACTCTTGTCCAAAATTATTGCACTCCTCCTAGCTGACATTTTGCCAACCTTGATCCACACAGCACAGTCAGGTTTCGTTAAAAGCCACTCAGCCACTTCAAATATAAGAAAGGTTTTGGACGTACTAGAATATGCCAAATCCCATCCAGCCCAAGATGTAGCTATCCTCACCCTAGACGCCGAAAAGGCTTTTGACAATTTTGACTTTACACGGCTCTCACTAGCTCTCGAACGGTTCGGCTTTATAGGCCTCTTCTCTAAATTTATCAAAACTCTCCACTCCTCTCCCATAGTGGCAGGCATCATCTCAGACCCTATTTCCTTACACAAAGGTACATGCCAAGGATGCCCTCTTTCACCCCTCCTCTTCAACTTGGCCATCGAACCCCTTTCACTCTTCTTAAGCACACATCTACCCTTGCTTGGTGTCAAAATAGGTGAAGAAGAAATTCACACAGCCCTCTTTGCCGAAGACATCTTGATTTTCATGACCAACCCCCAAGAGGACATACCCCTAAAACAACATACCTTTAACACATTTCGCACATGTGCAGGTCTAAAGATACACACATATCAGCCTACCTCCCCATCCTGGGGAACCCAATGTTAATGCCTTCCACCCACCACAAAGCCTTTAGATTCTGGAAGTTCAAAAATCTCACCGAGATGATATCCCTATACGGCCCAACCACCAGAAAAATTAAACCCTACTCAAAGATCATCATGGACTTTGGCCTCCCTGACCACCATGCCTTCCATTTCCAAATGTGAGAGCATGTATTTAGGCAAGGGGTGGCCCTAAACCTTGGATGACAACCTCACCTTTCTCCATAGCTACCCACCATATCACCTATTTGGGAGTGAACATAGGAAAAGATCCCTCATCAATGTATCATTTAAACTACCCCCCGCTCTTCACCAAAATAGTCATGGAGTTGGAGGCTTGGATGGACCTCCCACTGTCGCTCTTCGGGAGATGCCATCTTTTCAAGATGATCAGTTTCTCGCGCCTGATTTACCCTTTGCAGACCATTCCTCTGCTACTCAAGCATAAAGATATACAGACCCTCAATAAATCAATAAATCCTTTTTATGGCGTGGCAAAAAGCCCCGTATAGCCATGGCAAAACTATATCTCCCGCAGAGTGAGGGTGGAGCAGGTTTACCATGTATTAGGCTATACAATCTCTTGTGTTTTTTACGGGTGGGCCTAGACTGGCTAACCAGAAAATCCAGATACACTAACTTTGAGTTAGAACCGAACATGGTTCATCCCTTCCACTTGTCGTCCATACTACACAGCAACCTATCAAAGCTCCCTCCAAACTTGAAAAACAACTCACTGCTACTTGACACTATAGTCCCATGGAGGGAAATCAGAACTTTATACCCACACATATCAGCCTGCCTCCCATCCTGGGGAACCCAATGTTAATGCCTTCCACCCACCACAAAGCCTTTAGATTCTGGAAGTTCAAAAATCTCACCAAGATGATATCCCTATACGGCCCAACCACCGGAAAAATTAAACCCTACTCAAAGATCATCATGGACTTTGGCCTCTCTGACCACCATGCCTTCCATCTCTGCCAGATATTGGACTTTGTCAACAGCACCTGCCCTAAACCCCAAATCATATTCAAAAATACTCTTATAGACAAACTTATCGAATCAGACTCCTTTTCCACCTCCAGCAAATTCAACCCGCTTATTCTCTACTTCACTCAACCCCTGGAACAAACGACAGCCAAAGCCTGGAACATTCCTCTGAACAACCTTGCCACTATCCTACAGGAGGGTTACAGGAAAACGTTGGCACTCACTCCCAACGAGACATGGAGAGAATCCCACGTAAAACTACTACACAGAGCATACCTACCCTACTACATACCGGAGGATCGTCCTACGGAAAGTCTGCCCTCCATGCAACACCATTAAGCCAACACTCTTCCACAGACTGTGATCCTGTTCTCACATAACCTCTTTCTGGCAGCAATTCCAGTCATTTATAACTTCAGTGACCCACATCGCCACCCCACTACACCCGGGTCTTATGTTATTCAATGCTAGTGTTGAGCGAACCCGGACTGTAACGTTCGGGTCCGTACCGAACTTTAGGGTGTCCGTGGCACGGACCCGGACCCGGACATTTCAAAAATCGTTCGGGTTCGGTAAGGGATATGATTGGGTTCCTCGTACACTGACGTCGTGACACTGAGGTCGAATATTTCTCCGACCCAGTGTACTACGTGGCCGGTTAGTGTCGGTACGGTAATCATCCGTACCGACACTACCGAAGATTCCCGTTTGGTCACTTTGCGAACAACTAACCGACGGGACGTCGAAGAGTTGTGCACCTCATTTTATCGTCTTGGGGCCTGGCTTGGGCTTGCTAAAAACTTTACAGGCCCAGGC
This sequence comes from Glandirana rugosa, assembly GCA_018402905.1. Classification (NCBI taxonomy): domain Eukaryota; kingdom Metazoa; phylum Chordata; class Amphibia; order Anura; family Ranidae; genus Glandirana; species Glandirana rugosa. Next base: position 152,056 of record BLSH010072837.1, on the reverse strand, counting down.
CCAGGCACGGTGCCTGTGGGATTTCAAGCCATGCCTGGGCTTGCAATGTCAGGCCCAAGCGAGTTGTGATCGTAACTTATTGTATTCTGGGCCCACATC
>BLSH010072837.1:121204-144274 GCA_018402905.1 Glandirana rugosa | reverse complement strand
CATCCCACCAAGAGACTGGAGCTCCGATCCGGCAAGTACACTGGCTATGTGGAGTCACTGTGGAAGCCAGAATTGACTTCGATCGGGACTCCTTCGTACATTTCCGGAAGCAACGTTACAACGTCACTTCAGGTTTACTCGGGGGCTAACAGTGTTCAAACCACACATGTAAGGTATCACCGCGATCGCCAGAGTGTGAGCAATAATTATAGAAAAAGACCTCCTCTGCACCTCTAACCTGGTAACCGTTAACATTTTTTAAAGCGTCGCCTATGGAGATTTTTAAGTACTGGAGTTTGTCGCCATTCCGCAAGTGTGCGCAATTTTCAACCATAACATGTATGGTATCTAATTACTCGGCGTAACATCCTCTTTCCCAATATACAAAAAATTGGGCTAACTTTACTGTTGTCTTATTTTTTAACTCAAAAAAGAGATTTTTTTAAAAAAAAGTGCTTGAAAGACTGCTGCGCAAATACCGTATGACAAAAAGTATTGCCATGATGACCGTTTTATTCTCTAGGGTGTTTGAAAAAAAAAAATATATATATATGTATATCAGGCTGTATATGTATTAATACACCATGTCAAGTGTACTATATACCGTATGTACAGTGTACACTGATACACTGATATATAGTACACTGTGCATATATATATATATATTTTTTTTTTTTTCCCTACACTAACCTGTCTGCACTAACTGACATATAGATTTTAGATTTCTACCTATCTATCTAGTTAGCTATTTATCTTTTGTATTTTTTTTTAGTTTTAAACACACTTTTTGAAGCTAGCTAGCTAAACTGCCTGTTTTCAGGAACCTAAGCTCTCTGTCTAACTCCGACTATCGCCGCCAACACACTACCTAGAGCCACTGTACAAGCGGCTTAATATAGTGTGGGGCAGAGCGCATGCGCGGCAGCTCCGACATGGACGCCTGATCCGGAGCTCCGCAACGCCGCCAGCCAAAAGAGTCCGCTCTGACTCTCTGAGCCCACAGAGACCGACAATAAGGGGTGATCTCGACCCCTGCACACTGCGGCATCATCCTGTATGGCAGGACCGGCAGCTAAGAAGGAGCTTTTCCCCCCTCGCGCGGCGGCTCCTTCTCCTGGGTGTACCAAGATGGCCGCCGCTCCGGCTCCCGCAGCAGGCCTCCACGAGGCACACAGCTCCTTCTCCCAGAGTGGAAACCTAGCATCGGAGCACAGGCAAGTGATCACCCCAGCCATCCTTAATTATACACCCACGGCACAAGTCAGCTTGATGCAGATGGCCACTCCATCACCCACTTCCACTGAATCCTTACTAGGCCGCATGCAGCGGGACCCCGGGCCTACTCCCCTGGGACAGGATATTCATATTTTCCAGACACCAGGCACACCAAATCAAAGTATCTCCACTCCAGTAGATGAACTATACCAGAAATTTTCAATGCTTCTGGAGAGGGGCCTGGCTAATACAGTGGAGAGAATCACAGGGGAAATTAAAACAGACTTTCAGATGTTAGGTCTGAGAATGGAGGCGATTGAAAACAAATTGGATCGCACTGCAGCGACTTCTAACCAAAATTCTGACCTTATTTCTACACTACAGGACCAGCTTGACACTGCCATGTCAAGGATTGACGACTTAGAAAATAGGTCCAGAAGGTATAATTTCAGAGTAAGAGGACTTCCTGAAAATATCTCAGATATCAATGGAGCCATTCAGGAACTGATTAATAACATGCTTCCCAACACTCCGGCCCACCGTCTGGAATTGGACAGAGCCCACAGAGCTCTAGGTCCCCTCAGGAAGGACGGATCCCCAAGGGACATAATAGTAAAGCCCCATTATTATGTCATCAAGGAAGGGGTCATGAAAAACGCTCGATCGGCAGACAAGATTATCTGTAAAGGTCATCAAGTGCAAATTTTTGCAGATCTATCACCATCAACTATTCAACGACGTAGAACCCTTAAACCACTCTTGAATGTTCTGTCTCAAAAAGAGATCAAATATAAATGGTCTTTTCCCTTTGCAGTCAAATTTTCTCTTAAAGGCCGGGAATACGCTTTCTCTTCTCTCCAGGAGGGGGAGAGACTGTTCCTTCACTTGAAACTTATTTCACAGGAAGCAGACATGGAGGTGTCCAACGCTGCCACAAATTCCTCCAAAAGACTGTCACCTACGAGTCCCAGAACGCCTCTTTGGGAGAAAGCCAAACCGAAAAGAGTCAAGGACAATGGACCGACTTGATACCAAGACTCACCCTTAAGCCTTCAGGCTCATTTAAGTTTCTTCTTTGGGTCTTCGACTTTAAGTAGTCCAGGGCTCAGCTAGCCCTATTGGACCTTGGGGAGATTCCCCTACTCAGGTTCCGGGAGACCTTTCTGTTTTTCTTGTTTTTTTTTTTAAGTTGTCAGTTGCATTACTTTTGCGATTCGTTGCTAGTGATTTGGAATTACTTTGAGAATGTTTGGTATGTCCCAGAACACTCTGAGAGGTTCCCTCTTTTTGGGGGAAAATCCTCTCGGAGTCTTCTGTTGGGGTCTGAGGGGAGGGGTCCCTCCTAACCGGTGAGGACTCTCCCCCCCCCACTTTGTAGAGGTGGGGTGGGAGATTATCCCTATCAAACAGGGCCACAAAGCTCTGAATTATCTGTTGAATCATACCTCAGGGACCAGTTTATATTTTTCTCGTTAACATTTGTTACTTTTTCACAGGGCTCTTTGTCTGGGGGGCGGTTCACATGTGCCTCCACCTGTCTCTTTGACACCTAATGGTTCTGAGAGACAGGGAGCCTGGCTCTTTCTGCCAGGCAAATCCTGCTTTTGATGGGAAGACCCAGGAGTCGTTCTCCCTTCTGGGCCAATCATCCCATTGCTGGAGAACTATATTAATGTTTTTACAGCTCAACAATATACTCTTCTCTTCTCTCTCTAAATCCACCTCTCCTCCTTCTACAACCCTCTTCCTTTCACCTACGTTCTTTCTACAGTTGACATGCTCTCATACTCTGTCTCTCTTTCTCAGTGTCGTAGCCTGCTTGGTAGCAATTTCCGACGCCAGCCACAGGAACTCAGAATATCAACCAGCTTGGACATCCCCTGAAGTTGGCAGGGCTTCCCAGGGTTGGGTAAGTGACCTCAGTGACAGACAACCTCTTCCTTATGTCTTCAATGGCTGACCACAATCATCTTCCCCTCCGTTTAGCTACGCACAATGTGCAAGGCTTTAACTCACCTGTTAAACGCAGAAAGTTATGTGACTTATACAAATCACTTAAATTTGACATCATTATGCTACAAGAAACCCATTTCCCACAACAATATAATCCCAAATTTCTACACTCCAACTTCACACAATTTTTTCTGGCCAACGCAGCCACTAAAGCCAAAGGTGTGGCGATCCTTGTGTCCAATAAATGCAACTTCACATGGATCTCGGATTATAGAGACCCTGAGGGACGGTTTATTCTAGTTAAGGGGTTAGCAGAGGGTCAACTAGTTACGTTGATCTCATATTACACTCCAAATAAAGGACAAGCTAACTTCTTCCATCGCCTTTTAGAAACTTTGTCCCCCTTGTTGGAGGGTACGGTCCTATTCGGAGGCGATTCTAATGTGGCCTTCGACCAGGGCCTGGATAAGACGAGACCCTTGGGTAGTCAATTGATACGGCCAACTAAAACCAGTCTTCGTATAGCCAAAATGCTTCACTCTCATAACTTAGTAGATGTTTGGAGGGAAATGAATCCCTCAACAAGGGACTACACCCACTTCTCGCACCCGCACAGCTCATATGCTAGAATAGACCATCTTTTTACCCCTGCTTACAATTTACCTAATGTTATTTCCTCGCGTATTCATGACACAGTGCTTTCAGACCACGCCTTGGTTTCCCTGTCAATCCGTACCCAATTTAGAAAATTTCACACGCCTTATTGGCGCCTGAACGAATCCATTATGTCAGACCCAATCAGAACCACGGAAATAGGAAAACATTTAAAGGAATATTTCTCACACAACACCACGGTAGACACCTCAGTAGAAATGGTTTGGGCGGCTCATAAAGCTTTTATCAGAGGCAAGATTATACAAATTTCGTCACAAATTAAGAAAGAAAGGAAATTGGACATAATTAAGCTAGAGAAGGCATTTGATGCCCTCAAAGCGGACCACAAGAAACATCCCTCTCCCTCCCTGCTAGATCAATTAGACAGGGCTAGACTAGAGCTTAATCTGGCTCTGACATCGAGAGCCGAGAAAAGCATACGTTGGAGCAAAAACAAATTTTATACGATGGGTAACAAGATGGGCTCCCTCCTAGCGAAACAACTTTCCCCACGCGTGACTAACCATCCCTTTCCCAAACTTAAGGTAGGAATTGATCCCCCCTCTTCGAACCCAGACAAGGTCCTGGGCGCCTTTAACTCCCTTTATGAGAAACTTTATTCACCTCCTACAACCGATAATTTGAATAAGATTAATGAGTTCCTTGATGGCATCCCGGTTCCGACTCTATCAGACACACACAGAAACATTATGGAGGCAGCAATCTCTGAGGAAGAGGTTCGAGAGGTCATCAAGGGTCTCAAACAGGGTTCGACCCCAGGCCCAGATGGTCTATCGGCTCCGTACTATAAGGCTTTTATTGATATACTATCCCCCCACTTGGCCCGCTTCTTTAATCACAAGATGAAAGGAGATCCTCTAGAAACACACTTAAACACTGCCTTCCTAACAGTTATACCGAAACCCGAGAAAAACCCGGAGTTAGTAGAAAATTATAGACCAATCTCACTTATCAATAACGACCTGAAAATTCTCACCAAGATCCTGGCCAACCGGTTAGCCTCTTTCATAAATAGCTACGTCCATAAGGATCAAGTAGGATTTATTCCGGGTAGGCAGGGACCGGATCAAATAAGACGGGCGATAAATATTGTCACTATACTACAATCCAATTGGCCGGAAGGCTCTAAACAAAAAGGCATGCTACTTTCCTTAGATTTAAGGAAAGCCTTTGACTCTGTCTCCTGGCCATACTTGTTCAAGACTCTTGAAAGGTGGGGCTTTGGTGAGAATTTTCTAGGTATTGTGCGGGCACTTTACTCCAAACCGCAGGCACTGATTAAACTCAGGGGCTTCTACTCCAAGCCATTCTCCATTAAAAGAGGAACCAGACAGGGATGCCAATTATCTCCTCTCTTATTTGCAATTGCGATAGAAACCCTAGCCATCTCGATAAGACATAACCCAGACATCAAGGGAATCATGTGCGGTCAACAGGAGCACAAATGTGGCCTGTTCGCTGATGATGTTCTACTATTCATATCATCCCCTATAACCACCCTGCCTATTCTCCAGCGTCTATTAGAGGTCTTTCATAAAATATCGGGTCTTCAGGTAAACTATAACAAGTCCCAGGCACTTAACGTCTCCTTGCATCCAGACACTGTTCTTCTGTTAAAGAAGAACTTTCAGTATGAGTGGGGTGATACTTTTATTAGACACTTAGGCATTAACCTCACACCTAAATTCGAAACTCTTTATGCCCAAATTTACCCATATATGTTCCACAAATTAGAGTCTGACTTGCTTTCCTGGTCAAAAAATAATTTTTCCTGGTTAGGCAAAATAAACTCGATAAAAATGACCTTGTTGCCTAGGCTGCTTTATCTATTCCGTGCTCTTCCTATTCCGATACGTAAGGATCATCTAGCCTCGCTACAAAGCAAAATTATCAAGTTTATCTGGGGAAAGGCGGGGTACAGGATTTCACAAAAGTATCTTTACTACCATAGAAGTAAGGGGGGTCTAGGTGTACCACACCTCATTAAATATTTTTACGCAGCTAGATTAGCCCAATTGTCCTTAATCTACACTAAATTTGAAAGACCTGATTGGGTGAGAATGGAGAGGCAGGCCATACCGAAGCATACACTGGACTTTGTTCTGTGGTGTCCTCCTAAAAGTAGACCTCCGATCCTGGCACCTACCCTCTCACATGCTCTGGCTTTGTGGGACAAACTAAGCCGAATCCCATCACTGGTGTCCCCAATCAAACCTTTAGCACATCTGTTCCATAACCCAATCTTCCCTCCGGGAATGAACATAAAGGCCTTCCAGTGGTGGCTGGATAAAGGACTTTATCGAATAGGGCACTATTTTACTTCCTCGGGCCCGATTACTTTAAGTTTCTGTAAGAGCAAATTAGACTTACCTGATTCGGAAAGGTTCAGGTTCCATCAAATTTCTAATTTCCTACATAAGATCTGGTCAGATAAACCTCTTCCTCCCAATTTTACTACCTATGAAAGGTGGTGTGGTCAGCCTTATGAACAAAAAGGGGGTATCTCGGTCATTTACGGGGCACTTACCCAACCTGTGGAGAAATCCGCCTTCATGAAAGATTGGGAATTGGATCTTAATTTTTCATGGGACTTAGAGAAATAGCACACGGCATTCTTTAAATCATTTCGGGGGATCCTAAATACATTTATCTCCGAAGCCAGTATTAAGGTAATCTCGAGATGGTATCTCACTCCGGTTAAGTTATCAAGGATATACCCTTCAGCGTCTCCATTATGCTTCAGGGGATGTCAAATGACAGGTAATATGTCACACATTTGGTGGGAATGTCCCAGAATCAGATCCTTCTGGACTAAAGTTTTCTCTTTAATCAAAAGGGTCATAGATATTCAGCTTCCGAGATCACCGACCATTGCCTTATTAAATGATCATATTCCCAAAATTCCCAAACCAACCTGCAAACTAATTCACCACATTTTCTTAGCAGCCAAAATAACCATCGCAAGGGCATGGAAACAACAGAATGTCTCCCTGAGAGCGGCTAAACGGAAAATTTCATGGCTTATGGCTCAAGAAAAAATGGCTAATTCTATTGCCAACAATAAACAACATTTCAAGGCGGTCTGGGAACCCTGGGCAATTTACAGGGGTATTTCCTTCAGCTCAGATACTTAGGCTACTCAACTAATTGGGAAGAGAATATCAAATCAGGCGCGACACCTACTTTGTTTCTTTTTAAGACTCAGTCTTAATTTCTTTTGTCTCTACCGAGCTAAGTCACATTTTCACCTCGCTCCCCACTTCTTCTCCTCTTTTCTCTTTCTTTCTCTAACTTCTCTTCCCTATTTCCGTTCACCCTTAATTTTCTTTTTGGATAGGGATCAGGAAGGAATTTTTGAACATGTCATTTTATGAGGCTCCTTTATCAGGACTCACTAAGGTGTTCTGGTAGGAGTACTTTCCTCCAGTTTAAAGAAAATGAGTTAGACCTAATCGCCACTAGGGGGGGGGTTCCCTGGTCCTCTGGCACAGTGAGTTCCCTTATGGGGTGCTGAAGTCTTGGGAAGCCCCCTTTCCATCTAACTCTCGCTCAGTTTTCTTATTTCGAACGGAGAAACTACTTCTTTACCATCGACTAGCCTGACAAGAAATCAGGTCTAAGTGATATTGGGTTTTAGCACCTTCCTTCCTGCCTTAAACAATATCTGTGATTGTTTCCCATGTGCTTATGTCTGTTTGTATATATAAACTCAATAAAATCTTTGAAACGGAATATAGTGTGGGGCGTGGATTGAGGCTGATGTGCAGTGATTGGCTAAAGGCACCCTGCCTTTAGCCAATCAAGGCTCTCACAGCAGGCCGTCCGCTGATAGACCAAAGCATGCAGGTCATGTGAATGCTTTTGCCAATCAGTGGGCAGCATTCCGCCGCCATTTGAATGCATTATGGGGCACGCAAAGTTGCTGCAAATGCCCCATAATGTTTGGGAAAATCCAAACAATTGAACACCTGATGTTCGAGTCGAACTCACGTTCTACCCGAACATCAAGCTCATCCCTAGTTATCACCACACCTTGCATTGTACTCAGCATTATATGCTGAAAATATGTGAAGGCATATTTGCCATTTTGCTGCGGCAGGTTCCATGCATTGTACAGATGTGCCACTTTACAAGCAGACTAAGGAAACCCCCAGGCACGATATTTAAAGGAATTTTCCATGTTTATTGTTTCACTTTAACTATCATTAAAATCACTGCTCTTTAAAAAACAATGGTTTTAAAAACTTGTTTAGCAATTGATACATGTCCCCCCAGGGCAGTACCCAGGTCCACATACACTTTTTATAGAAAATAACTTGCATATAATCCTTCAATGAGGACGTTGGTCCTTGATTGCTAGTTTGTGGAGAATTAACAGAATACAAGATTAGTAAATGTATTTTCTATAGCTGGTTGTGGTCAACTCCATAGTGCGGTGGTTTCCTCTGTTATCTTATCTTATCTCAAAGGTTACAGCTACGGGTTAAATACTACAGATGGTATCGCCACACCTTGAATTATACTCAGCACTATATGCTGAAAATATGTGAAGGCATATTTGCCAATTAGCTAGTGTCTATCAGGGTGTTTCCATTCAATAATATTATGGTGTGGAATTGGAATAATCACACACTAGTTAACGTGCCAGCAGTTAGTTTGTAGAGAATTAACAGAATACAAGATTAGTAAATGTATTTTCTATGGCTGTTTGTGGTCAACTCTATAGTGTAGTAGTTTCCTTAATTAACTTCAAAGGTTACAGCTATGGGTTTGAATCCTACAGATGATATCACCACACCTTGCATTATATGCTGAAAATATGTGAAGGTCCCCATACACTTTTTATAGCAAATCATTTTCATAAAAATTTTCAATGGATTTTGCAGGTTCAAGCCCAATTGACATCAGCTATTCCCACATATGCCGATTAAGAAGGTATATTTGCGGCAATAGCATGATATCACATTTGCATGATCGCATATTCCCGCTATAGTGAATTAGACCCATAGTCTTCTTTCTAACTCCCAGGACTGATCAGTCTGATATCAATACATTGATTGTACTCATCTATATAATTACCCACTATATTTAATGCAATCTATTACTGCCCAAATTCTCGTATTCATCTACATCACTGTGTTCACAATTGAAAAAAATATATTTTGTTGAGATTCATTTCAGCTTTTATCTCATCCATTCACATACATCTATATTTCCACCAACCTTTTCAGGTTTCATCAGTTTACTGTTAAACATTCCACCCCTATATTCATCTGCCTGTCTTTCTTTGTGCCCACATGTTCTGTATGTGCATATCCATTTATGGATAGAGATATATACATATTCTTTTTGTTTAAACTATAAGCCTGCGGCTGAAAAACCTACTCATGCCCTCCCTACTGGCACTCCAAAAGGAACATATTCTTTCCTTTTTACTGTATTAATTTCCCCCTCCTGTGTATATTCCCTCCATTTCTTTCTTTGTGCCCACCCATTGGGTCTGTGTATATCCGCTTATGCCTAAAGATAAATCATTTTTCATTTTGCTTAAACTTTAGTCCTGCAGCTGAAAAACCTCCCCATGTTCTCCCTACTGGCACCCTGGCAGGAACATTTTCTTTTTATTGAATCCACATGGTACAATGGACAGCCCCATCTGCTACTCTCCTTTCATCGACCAATCACTCATTGGAGGTGTTGCCTTTCCACCTAGCCCGCCCACCTACCCTACATAAACACTGAGTTCCCAATACTATTCTCCTCCTTGCTTTGAAAGAGGGCTGGAGCCTGGTGGCCCGAAATGTGTAACCATGCCCCAATGTACTGCCTCTTCCTCTGGAACTCCTGAAGCTTGCCAAAAGCTCTAGGAAGCTGCTCAGCAGCAGGAAGCATCTTACATTCCATGCTGCAGCCCTTCCACCTTCCGCTGCTTCCCAGCCGAACATTGCAGACACCAGCTGCTTGCCTGTCGATCTCTGCAATATAGACCACCTGCTTGCCTGCTGAGCTCTGCAAAGAGGAGCCTGTACATTGGAGACCTTTTTGAAACACAGATATGCCTACTTTCCTGTACTTATTTAATTTTTATTTATTTTAGTAAACAGCCTATAGTTAGATGGGTGTGCCCTCTTCTGCCTATTTTCTATATATATATATGTTTTCACTATTCTTCTGATCCAGGGCCTCCAAAAACCTGATAGGTTGTCAGGAAATTATATGTTTAATTTATGCCTCTTGGATTGTTTGAAGGTGACCCTTGGTTTTTGGGCCTCTCAATTTGGCTAGGCTGTGAAAAAGTCTTACACGTGTGTTATTGTCATACTCAAGAGGAGTAGCAGAATGCGTCTTTAATGCATTTTCCAAAACTTTGTTGCAAAAAATGAAATTTTTAAAAGACTTGGGCAGAGAGAGGCACCAAGCCACCAATAATGTAGCACAATTTATTGGATGCTAAACATTAAAAATATAAGTATTGCACTCACAGGATATCCAAAGTGACAGGCATATAGTCTCTTTTATACAAGGACAATTTTGACCAGATAAGGTGCCATACACTGTTCAGTTGCTATTTTATCTGACACAGTAATTTATTGGCAACAAGTGTAGCACTGAGTAAATGATTGAATGTGTTGGTTCAGTAATACATTTTCAAAGAACTCACTATGTCTTTCAGAAAATATCTTGGGGTCTTTGCTTTCCAAAATGGGGTTATTTTATTAGTGTTTCCACTGTCCTGTTGTTCCTGGGCCTCCAAAATGTGTAAACATTGTCAAAAAATTAGGTATGTAATTTATGCTACTTGAAAGCCCAAAGGTGCTCTTAGATTTTGCGCTCCTCTATGCATCTAGGTTGTGAAAAAGTCTCTCACACATGGTATCCCCATATTCAAAAAAGTGTTTTGGGTGTAATTATAAGTATTCCTATACTAGGTGTGAGAAACAACTTGTTAAATTGAAAAGTTTGTGAAAAAAAATTGTGACAAACAATCAAAACTTCCAAGAAATCATCATGTCTCTTACTAAATACCTTGGACTGTCTACTTTTAAAAAAACGGGTCATTTGTACCATACTGGCATTTTAGGGTTTCAAGAATTAAGACAGGCAGTCAGTTTTCAAATATACAGTATGTACTATAGCTTATAACTATATACTGTAACTATAACTTTCACACAGGCTAAACCAAAGAAAGAACCAAAGAAATGTAGCATAATACATTTTGGCCTAAACATATGAAGATAGATTATGCATTTGTAAAATTTTCCAAACTTGAAAAAGAAAGATAAATGTGTGTTTTTGTTTAATTGTGGGTATTTTTTTCATTTACATAACAAAAAATAAAATGACAGTGGTGATTAAATACCACAAAAATAAATCTCTATCTTAAAAAAATGATAAACTTTTAATTTGGGTACAGTGTTTCATGACTGATTAATTGTCATTCAAAATATGACAGTGCTGGGGGGCGGAGCCGGCAGCCGGAGCGGATGGACGTGTAAAGACCGAGCTCCGTCTGTCTGGTGGCTAAACAGCGTGACTCAGCGACTCTCAGCAGCACCCGAACGGCTCATCCATCCCAGTCAGCCCTGGAGACCGACATGCGGGCAGCGGGGAAAAGAAAGGAGCGGGAAGGCCCGAAGAAAATCCAGGACTTCTTCGCTCCTGCTCTCGGCCGGCGCGGCCAAGATGGCGCCGCCGCCATCACACAGCACGGCGCAGCAGAAATGAGGAGAAGCAGCACGGCTACCCAGGACAACAGCTCTTCAGGTGAGCACTCAGGGGAAGCTTTCCCTCTGCCGATCTCCCCCTCTGACAGCCCCATCAAACAGAGGAGGCGGACGGAGAAGCATGCGGGCCCTGTTAAGCCTGCAGAGGAGGGGAACGAGGAGATGGAGGAAACGGTCTCCTTTGCCCAGCAGCTAGACACGTTCCCAACCTCAGGGCAAGCCATCACGGACGATACACTAAAGAGTATGTTACTGACACTACGAGGAGCCATACAGCAAGACATGGAAAGCTTTATACATGTGACTAAAAGAGAAATCAGTGTACTGGGGGGCAGAGTGAGCTTTATTGAATCTAAAATGAGCGACTTCTCCCTAGCTCACAACGAGGTGGTAGATGCTCATTACAGCACCAAAGATGAACTTACGGCACTGAGGGCAAAGGTCACGGACCTGGAGGACAGGGCTCGCAGGAACAATCTAAAATTCAGGGGGATCCCTGAATCTATCAAGCCAGCAGACCTGTGCACCTACCTACAACAGCTAATCAGCACTACTTTGCCAACCCTGCAGCCCATAGACCTGACCATAGACAGAGTGCACCGTCTGCCTAAACCACCCCACCTACCAGACAAAATCCCGTGTGATGTCATTGCTAAAATACATTTATATCAAACGAAGGAGCAGCTCATGCTCTTCTCTAGGAAAAACCTAACCCTACCAGATCCATATGCAGGCATTGCAATCTACGCCGACCTCTCAAAAGCCACCATGGAAGCAAGAAGTAACCTGGTCCCAATAATGAAAGTTCTAAGGAACCACAAAATTTTATATAAATGGGGCTTCCCGGCAAAGCTTATACTGGAAATGCATAACGAGACCTTCATTATTACATCTCAAGAAAGAGGCCTGGACCTACTAAGAAAGTGGGACCTACTACCTCTGGAGGAAGACAACGCCTCTTCACCCAAACCACCACAGTCTGGACCAAGACAAGGCCATCAGAAAAAGAACAACCTCCGCCACTGAACAAGATGGGCACCCCGCCATATGCCAAAAACCAGACGAAATTATGACACCCCAACTGCCTTAGCTCACAGCGACAACCCTACCAAGAGCCATGGGATTTTCCCCCAGACTCTCGGCCGTTGTGAGTAAAACCCTATATATTGTTTTCTTTCTGACTTTCACCTGAAGGACACTTGGTAAGTAAGTGTTCTCCCCCACTTGAGCTGCATTTATGTCAGCTTTTCTTAAACTGTTTGATGTTCTCACCGTTAATGTTGGCCTCAAGGCCCTGTTCTTCTACTTAAAGACTGCACCTAACCTGGCCTCCAACCAGGGCCGTCAACTTGCTCTCGATCTTCCTAGAATACTTGCTGGGTCATGACCTACAACAATAACTGTCAACTCAATATTAATGTTAGATGGTTCCTCAGCTGCCTCTTTCAAAAAACTATGTCTCTTAAGCTAATGTCTTTCAATGTGAGAGGCCTAAACAACCCTTGTAAAAGGCGTTCAATGTGGAAAACAGCATTGGAGAATCATTGCGACATTGTGTGCATACAGGAGACTCACTTTGAGGCAACTAAATCGCCGAGATGTTCCCACCCCAAATTTCCACATGTTTTTACTACTAAAGCAGCCTCCAAACATAATGGGGTCTTGGTGGCAATAGGGGACTCGGTCTCCTTTTCCCAACAAGACCTAATTCTAGACGAAAACGGGAGATTCATTATATTGGTGGCAGAGATTAATAACACCCTTTATACACTGGTCAACCTCTATGCACCAAACATCAGGCCCAAGCGGTTTGTCGCAAAGATTCTGACCAAGGCTAAAAGGCTCCAAAAGGGCAAATTAATAATATGTGGTGATTTTAATATGATTATGGAGAATAGTCTTGACTCAACCGCCAGGAGCAGGAGACACAGACAAGAATTAGCCCCACTTTGTCTTAGTGAGGGCCTATATGATCCTTGGAGGTGTCTCCACTCCTCGGAGAAAGATTATTCCTTCTACTCGATGGTTCACCAGACCTACTCGAGAATTGATTTCTTTCTCACTGATAAATATGTATTGCAAAATGTGGTTAAAGCAGAGATACTTACCATTACCTGGGCAGACCACGCTCCTGTTACAATTGATATTTTAGACCACAACAAGCCCACCACCACTGGGCTATGGAGAAATAACACCTACCTTTTATCTCACCCGTCGCACAAGTCACAACTAGAATCCAAACTAAAAGAGTATTTTCAGATCAACACCTGTGATCAGGTGTCTCCTCTGACCATATGGTGCGCTCACAAAGCGGTCATGAGGAGTCACCTTATCCAGATTGCTGCCAGGGAGAAAAAGAACAAGCAAAAGCAAATCACTCAATTACACCAGACTATAGCTGACCTGGAAAGTAAGCACAAAATGAATGTTGTAGGGAATGAGGCTATACTAACAGAACTGACAGCCTGCAGAGAGAAAATCAGAGCCATCCTTAAAACAGAATACGACACCTATTTCAAACGCCTAAAAGTCAACTGGATATGCCCAGGGGAACAGAGCAGGTAAGCTCTTGGCGGCCCAACTTAAACAGAAACAACAAAAAATCACCCTGCAAAAAATCGCCCACCATAAAAGAGGGGTAATATTTAGGAATCCTAAAGACATTGCCAACGCATTTAAAGATTATTATCAAACACTGTATAACCTCCAGGGGGATGACTCAACCCACCAGCCAACTGACGCTGAAATTGAATCTTTTCTAAACAAAACAAATGTACCCTGCCTGAGCGACGATGCGCGACACCTACTCAACGCCCCTATCGATGATAAAGAAATTTTGGATGCAATACATGCCCTCCCCCTGCACAAATCCCCGGGAATCGATGGATTCTCAGCAGAATACTACAAAGCTTTTGCCGCCCAACTAACCCCACACCTTAGAAACTCATTCAATACTGCCATCACAATAGGCAAATTCCCCCAGGAAATGTTGCGAGCAGTAATTATAACTATTCCCAAACAAGGAAAAGACCCCACCTCACCACAGAACTTTAGGCCCATTTCACTGCTCAACACAGATCTTAAGATCTTTGCAAAAATTCTTGCCAACAGGTTGATGCACGTTACCCCTGCCATCATAGGACTAGACCAAGTAGGCTTTGTCAAAGGAAGACAGGCTGGCGATGGCACAAGACGTATGATTAACCTTCTATACAAGGTGGAAAAACAAAGACAACCTTGCGTCTTCCTGGCCCTAGATGCGGAGAATGCCTTCGATAGGGTCCACTGGGGATACCTGTCGAAGGCCCTCTCGAAATTTGGCATTACAGGCTCTCTTCACAGAGCTATAATGGCACTGTATGCCAATCCATCGGCCCAGGTCTATACCTCTGGCTTAATGTCAGACCCCTTTTTACTAACTAATGGCACCCGCCAGGGATGCCCACTGTCACCTATAGTTTTCTCTCTCGCAATAGAACCCCTGGCGGCACACATTTGTGCGTCGACTGAAATACAAGGAATTAAAGTTGGCCCTACACACCATAAACTAGGACTGTTCGCAGATGATATCATCCTAACTCTCTCAAACCCCAAAAGCTCTCTGCAGGCCATTAGAGACCTGCTGACCAGATTTGGACAAGTGTCATATTACAAAGTTAATACATCAAAATGCTTCGCTCTTCCGGTCAACATCACTCAAGATCAGAAGGCCCAACTACTAGAAATATTCCCGTGTAATTGGGATAGCCCTTCCATCACATATCTGGGAATTCAGCTAACATATCCATCGAATAAACTTTACCTACATAACTTTCCCCCACTACTTGTCAACCTGCAAAAAGAACTCAACTCTTTGAGCAAAGTCCAACTCTCCTGGCTAGGAAGAGTTGCCGCCTTCCAAATGCAAATCTTTCCTAAAGTGCTCTATTATTTCAGAACCCTCCCTATACCCCTACCCCAGAAATTCTTCTCCGCCCTAGACGGATTAATTTGTACATTCATTTGGGGTAAGACAAGACCCAGAATTGCCCTCTCCACTCTGCACCTCCACAGAACACAAGGTGGTCTAGGCCTGCCAAATATCAAAGCATACTATCATGCCTCAATTATGGAGCAAACCAGGTACTGGTTCTCATCCCAAGAGGATAACCTATGGTCGAACATTGAGCGAGAAATAGTACCAAACCATGACCCTCCCGCCCTATTAATGGCAGCAGCCATATCCCATAAAGTGCAGGTTCCCGATGCACCTACAATACAGGCAACAGTCAAAGCATGGACAAACTTATCAAATCTGCACTTCCAAGATGAACAAAATTCCACAATCAAACCACCACTGGCTACATATGATTATCTGATCACTGACTTTTCCACGCAACAATGGAAAACAAAAGGCTATCATTTTAATCTCAGCGACATCCAGACACACACAGCAATAGATAACCTAAAGCTTAACCAAATTAGGCACTATCATGCGTCCAACCCCCACACCAACATACAACTACCAATGAAAATTTGGCACTTTCTTCTCGGTAAACTCCAACCCCTCCCTAAAGGTATCTCTCTACTTTATAGATACTACAACCAGGCCCCTCGAACGAGTAAGATAAAAAGCATTATCAAGTGGGAACAGGAACTAAAAATGCAATTCACCCAAGCACAATGGCAGTCAGCATTCAGATCCAACAACAAACTTTCAGCCTGTGTTGACCACTGGGACAATGCCCTAAAACTGCTGCATAACTACTATCTAACACCCCACAAACTGCACCTATTCAACCCTAAGACCCCCCCGCTCTGTTGGAGACACTGCCAAAAAAGAGGAACCACACTCCACATCTTTTGGGACTGCCCTGCTCTACACCCCTTCTGGAAAACAGTTGCTGATCTGGTCTGGGAAATCAACAACCAATCAATAACCTTAACTCCTGAATTAGTGCTACTCTCTGTGGGAATTGACAAATTCCCAACGCAGATAAGAACCATCACTTTACACACCCTGTTTGCGGCAAGAACAGTAATAGCTAACAAGTGGAGGGATCCTAATCCCCCTATGGTCTCTGAAGTAATCACTAGAGTGAATTCCCAAGCTCTGATGGAGAAAATGATTGCCTATAAATCTAACAACGCTCAATCCTTCCAACATAAATGGCAGGCATGGGCCACCTCAAATTGGTCCACCCTCCCCAAAGAAAATACTTCACCCTGACTTCTTACTGATTACTAGGCCATCTCAACCCCACGCTTGATTGACACCAACAATCATGCACAAATGAAACTACTCTAGCATACACCATCTAACACCCCCCCTCTGACACTGTCAGATCGTACATCAGATAAAGCATACTGACATGAATACTCTGAGAGCAAAATTTTACCAGTGTTATATCTGTGTTATTGAGGCTTTGTACTGTTAACTTTGCCTTCCCTTATGCTATGTTATTCATACCTGTGCCTATAAACCTGCACAAATTGAACAATACCAAATGATGGCACAGAACTAGTGAAGGGAGCCTCCCATCCATAAACTCAACTTGTACAGTGGACCCCAACCCTGACCCGCAAACTCCGCCCACAGAATAGCTCCCAAGATGGGGGGGCGGAATCTTCCCGGTGAGAGAGGGATAGCTAGACCCAACCTAATAAGGTCAACACTGTTCACAATCTTTCTAAAAAATGGGGAAATGGGATGCTCCCTCCGCTGGTTCACATAACTATATGTACGACTCCAAACTCCACTTTGTGTCTTTATACTGTAACGCATTACAATGTGAAAATATTGCTACCACGTGTAACTCTGTATCCTCCCGGACAGGGAGTGGATGTTTGTTCACTATTGCATTTGTCTTTTCAATAAAAATCTATTGTTACAAAAAAAAAATATGACAGTGCTGGGGGCGTGGAGTCAGGATGGCTGCATAAGGACAGAGCTCCGTCCTGAGACCGCTCTATACAGCGACGACCAGCAGTTCCCAACACCGCCGACCACCCAAGCTTATCTGCCACCCTCCCCGGAGCACGGAGAGCAGCATGGCACTAAAAAGAAAGGACGAGCACCGTCCTTAAAAGCTAATGGCCTACATGTATCAGCCGCGGCGCGGTCAAGATGGCGCGGATGAGACTATACAAGCGGAACGCACGGCCCTTTCTTCACAGTCACAAGACCAGGCAGCAGCTACGCAGGTCAGTCGGGACACCTCCCTGGGCAGTGAGACCTTATGCCCATCATCTCCTCCCGGCTCTCCACTTACAGGCAGTCCGGCGAAAGCTAAAACGCGACAGTATTCCCAGGGACGTGATCCTTAGGATTCATTTCTACCACATTAAGGAACAGCTCACCCAAAAAGCAAAAGCATTGGGAACCCTGCCTGACCCATATGGGCAAATACAAATTTTTGCTGACCTTTCGCAGCACACATTAAGCAGACGAAGACAACTGAACACCTTTACAAAAACACTCTGCAACAATCACATCATGTATCAATGGATTGCACCTGCCAAACTATCCATCACGTATAATGGCAGCAAACACATGACACTCTCGCCAGGGGTTGCAGATCCTTCAAACGTGGGGAATTATTCCTAACCAAAATGATACAGCACCCATGGAGCACAGCTCGGAGAGTTACCCACTCCCCACTCCTCTCCCACAAAGGTTAGGTAAATCCCACCAAAATACCTAGCAAATGGGAACTATGTCACAAAGGTCTCAAGACACTAGAATCCCTCTCGGCTAAGTGAACTTTTGTTTCCCCCCACCCAAGTTCCCGAGCACAGTATGTGCCACATCAAGGAACTCTTGGTTATACTGTTTATACAACCACTAGCCACAGTTGTGCTAGTTTGTTCTCGATTTTTGTTTTTTATTTTAAGTTTTGGAACGTCAAGACAAGACAACCTCCGTACCTACATTGACTCACCATTGAAGCCACTATCACTTACATCAAGCTTTAGTGCATCTCCAATAGCCCGGCTCAGCCTATCAGGGATATAACCTAACCTCCTGACAGCTAATACCTCTTCCTTATACTTCAAACCTTCTACTTCCTCTCTACACCGTTACAAATGCTTAAAATCCTAGCAATCAACGCTAACGGTTTGAACCATCCCGCAAAGCGTGCCCTCGCTATGGAAGCTAGCTTCCCAAAATAATTGTGACATTTTAAGCGTCCAGGAAACAACCCTCCACACTGCAGTTCCAAAGACTTTCCCATCATCCTGACAGCAAATGCCCCACAAAAAAAAAAAAAAGGCATTCTCCTGGCTTTTAAACACACCATCTCTTTCCAATTAGAATCAACCATCCAGGACCCGGAAGGTAGATATCTCATAACAACCGGAAAAATTAATGAGGAATGGTTTACCATAGTTTCTGTTTATGCACCTAACTCTCATCAACTAAGATTCCTACATAAACTCCACAAAAAAGTACAGCAAGGTGCAGTGATCTGGTGTGGAGACTTTAACGCCACACCAGACCCACAAATCGACACTACAGCCACGTCGACCCGCGGGAAACCATCTCTCAACCCACTTCTAGCTAAATGGAGCCTATACGATTCCTGGAGATGCCACCATGCCGGCGAAAGAGACTTCACCTTTCTATCCCTACGCCACAATACATACTCCCATATTGACTTCTTCCTAACAGATCAACGAACATTACAAAGATCTGTTGCATCCAAAATTCTCTCAACCACATGGTCTGATCACTCACCAATAAGCCTGACCATCAAGATGGAAAATATTGCACCACCAGTCTCACTATGGAAAATTAACACACGCATACTCCAATCTGATCCTTTTTCCAAATCGCAACAGGACAATCTGGACTCTTTTTTCCTACAGAACTCAGGTTCAGTCACCGAACCACACATAGTGTGGGCAGCACACAAGGCCTTTGTGAGGGGTCTTTTTATTCAAATGGGAGCAAGAGAGAAGAGGCAGAGGAGGCAAAAAATCTCTCAATTACTGGCTGATCTTCAGACAGCTGATGACCAAAATAAAAAACACCCCTCTAACGACCTAAAAGACAACATTTTCAAACTTAGACTAGAACTAAGGGCACTTCTCCTAACGGACTATAACAAAGTCATCAGGAGATATAAAATGCAAGCTTATACACATGGCAACAAAGCAGGGAAACTCTTAGCCCACCAACTGAAACCTCCACATCCCAAAACTCAAATACCCTTCCTTTTTCACAAAGATACCAAACAAAAAATATATGACCCACAAGCCATTGCTAATGCTTTCAGTGATTATTACAACCAATTATACAATTTAAAAGATGATCCCAACACCCCTCAACCCCATTCAGAAGCCATTCACAACTTCTTAGATTCTGTCCATTTGCCTTCACTGTCTGGAGATCAGCTACAACAAATAAATGCCCCTTTTACCAGAACAGAAATAAACAAAGCAATTGAGACCCTCCCTAATAACAAGGCTCCTGGCCCAGATGGCTTTGTAGAGGAATACTATAAAAAATTTAAAAACATCCTAAAAAGACCATCTGCTTCCAATATTTAACAACGCTGACTCCTCTGCCTCTCTACCCAAAGAGATGTTAGAAGTAACAATTATCACATTGCCAAAGCCAGGGAAGGATCCTACCTCCCCTCAAAATTTTCATCCCATTTCCCTCCTTAACCATGATACAAAACTATTTGCCAAAATTATAGCATCGAGACTACTCAATATTCTTCCCAAATTGATACACCCAGACCAATCCGGATTTATTAAAGGCAGACAAACATCTGACGCCACGCGAAGGATGGTAAATTTAATACATCATGCAGAATCAACAAGAACACCTTCTCTGCTCCTATCTTTGGACAAAGAGAAGGTGTTTGATTGAGTCCACTGTGGATATATGGAACAAGCACTTCAAAAATTTGGATTTCAATGGCACATCCTGTCATCAATCTTAGCATTATATTCCAACCCATCAGCCAAAGTCTTCTGCTCCTCTATGTTATCTAAACTCTTCCACATAATGAATGGGACAAGACAGGGATGTCCCCTCTCCCCTTTAATTTTCAACATAATAATGGAGCCGCTAGCACAAAAAATCAGAGATCGGGGGGCGTGGCTAGCCGGCGACAGTGACGGTCGCACACTAGGAGAACTCCGGGCCTCGGGACACACAGCATCGCCTACCCAGCGAAGGGTGAGAGCAAATCATGCCAGAAGACACACCACTCACCGCACAACCTGCCGAGCAGCGAAAGAGGAGCTTGCAGCGCGCGGCTCCGCAGAAGCTGACCGACTTCTTCTCGGCCAAGCCTAACAAGGGAGCCCAAGATGGCGGAGTCCCCTCACTACAGGCCGCACGAGACGCGGAGCTGTCACAAAGCTCGGATTCATCTACTTCCTCGGTATGTACAGCATTATACCGACAGAACACAGGGGAGCCCATACACACCCCTCCTGACAGTCCCACAACCCGCAGCCCAGCGAAGGCAAAAAAGCCAGACAGTATAGAGATGCAGGGGACACAGGGGATGAGTCAGACATGGAGGAAGAACAACCACAAGCACAGGCCCCACAGCCTTCCCTAGAGCAATTCCCCTCCTCATCTCACCCAGTCTCTGTCTCTGACTTGAAAGAGATGCTAATCTCCTTGAGAGATTCTATGCACTTTGAAATGAAAAAAGCATTAACCCCTATTAAAAATGATATAACTGAATTGCAGCAGAGAATGGAACAGGTAGAAACTAAACTTGATGATACATACACCACCCATAACGACATGGTGGAAGCTTACCATGAACAACAGACAGAGATCCAACGCCTTGCGACTAAAGTCGCCGACTTAGAGGATCGTAGTCGCAGGAATAATATAAAATTCCGCGGAATTCCTGAATCTGTCTCCCACACAGATCTGCAGCCATTTATTACCCAGCTTCTGCGCACCCTAGTCCCAAAAGCAAGCGATAAAGATCTCATCATAGACAGAGTCCACAGGCTACCGAAACCTTCCTTCCTGCCAGGTTCTATCCCAAGGGATGTCCTGGCCAGGATCCATTTTTTCCACGTGAAGGATGAAGCTATGCGAAACGCACTGAAAAATCCTCAACTACAGGGTCAATTTGCAGGAGTGGCGCTGTACAATGATCTGTCACAAGCCACAATACAACATAGGAAAAAGCTCCTTACCATTACCAAGGCGCTAAGGAACCATGATATCAGATATCAATGGGGTACACCCTCAAAGCTAATGGTGACATACCAAGAGAAGGTGTACAATATCTTCTCTCTGGAAGCAGGCCTCAAACATCTAAAAAATTGGGGCATACTACCTATAGAAACCCCACGTGAACAAAGACAAGGCCCAGCAAAGCTCAGGAAAGATTGGTCTACCTGAAGCACTATAAAGGAAATCTCACCCTGAAATCAGCAACAATTCAAGTCCCACTGGTCACCACTATACCGGACCTATGCAACCACTCTATG
This sequence comes from Glandirana rugosa, assembly GCA_018402905.1. Lineage (NCBI taxonomy): Eukaryota > Metazoa > Chordata > Amphibia > Anura > Ranidae > Glandirana > Glandirana rugosa. Next base: position 122,249 of record BLSH010072837.1, on the reverse strand, counting down.
CTCATAATCTCAAATATGAGCCAGAATACCTCCACTACAACAATCTGCAGGATCTTCTGCTACTGACTCTACAAAACTTATACGAGTTCTTTGTTATGTTTTGCTCGATTTTTCTGTTCCTTGTTCTGTTCCTTCTTACCGTACCAGGCACTATATTAAACGCTCATACCAGCTGCTTCAAACCTATCACCCAAGAATGCTACGCACAATGGCCTCTGAAGTCAACAAGCCCTACAACGACGCCTCGTCTGCAAGGTCCCATCCAAGAACGGAATCTCACCCATCCCACTACTGGAAAACTCTCAAGATTAAAGGTGAGTGAAACAGCCCACTGTTCACCCTCACCACAACCTATGGATATACACCCAAAATTTACAACAGCAGGAATAAGACTTTACCATGCCCATTAAATTTGTCTCAATGAACGTGAAAGGCCTAAACAGCCCCTTTAAACGCAGCCTTTTATGGAGAGAAGCACAAAAGCTCAAAGGAGAAGTCCTAAGCATACAAGAGACTCACTTTGTGACAAAAAATCCTCCGAACTGCTCCCACAACCGATACCCTCACCTTTTTTTTGCCAATGCCAAGACAAAACAAAATGGGGTCATGATAGCGATCCATGAGAATATCACTTTTTCTCTACATGACTCAATCACTGACCCTAATGGCCGTTTTATTATATTAGTATGTACCCTGAACAATGTATTATTTACTATTGTCTCAATATACGCGCCCAATAAGGACACACGTCGCGGTACGTAGCATTTCACTAAGTCACACATTTTTTAAAACCTCTCATACCTAAAAAAACACGCAACCGAATCTAGCTAGGTCATTCCTCAGTCCCTAGTCCAACTTCAGTGGGTTGTAATAATCAAATGGAACCGCATAAAAGAATTAAAAAGGGTTGTTAAAAACATCTTTACGATAAACAGGGAATAACCCGCGCATATAACTCTGTTATCATTTATTATGTAACAAGTCCCATGTATGATTATATTATTTTGCCGGTAATCCCAGTCACTAACTCAGTACATCTCTTTTT
>BLSH010072837.1:90412-102219 GCA_018402905.1 Glandirana rugosa | reverse complement strand
GCATCTCAGAAAAGGCAGACATTAAAGCAGATAGTTCTGTTGGTGATGAAGGGGTTAATTGTAGCTTATGTGTATGGATATCTGGAGTAGAAAGGACATCACTGTGAGGGGATAGATTGTACATTCCCACTGAGCTCCTTAGGAGATACTCTGAGGAGGCTGGAGAAATCTCTCCCTGTGAGGCCTGAGGTCCCCTACCTTCTGTAGAGTTTCTGGTGTGGGGGTCCGTTCTGGCTTTATTGCCTATAGTGTCCATCTCTTCTCCTCTCTCTCCTAGTAGGCCGCATGGCGAGGTGGATGCGGCCGCCATCTTGAAGGGATCCGGCTTGGGTGAGGCCTCACTGAGGAGACGCGTGAGGTCTCTCCTCGTGGACCCGGTGGACATCTGCGTGTAGCGCGTCTTCTCCCCGAGCTTTTAGGCTTATCTGCTGTGTGCAGTGGGGCTCCATTCTGCTGTCAGCGGGAGAAGTGTGCGGCGGTGGAGTGGAGCTCTAAAGCCAAGCGGCCATCTTGGCGGAGTTCGCGCATGCGCCTCCGTGGTGTTTACCTTAAAGTTGCTGAAGGGCCCAAAACACTCCAATTCCGACAGAATGGAGGGGAAAGGTAATACTTCATGTTAGAGACATATAGTAAAAGATCAACTGCAAATAAGTGAACCTTATAGTGCTTTTCTGTGACATCCACTCCCCAGAATCACTGGAGCGCAGGGTATTTGCCAGACACTCCATTGCTATGATGTCTAATAACCAAGACAAAGGGCACCCTTGACTCATTCCATTAGAAATGCGAAACAGGGCAGACAAGAGGCCATTCAACCTGTTGCGGGCCATCGGACAAGAAAAAAGTGCCAATATTTTTTGTATAAAATTTTAGGGGCAGGCCAATTTGATCAAGAGCCACTCTCAGTAATTCCCAATTGAGGCCATCAAATGCCTTCTACGCGTTTAGGGAGAGGAGGCATCTAGGGATCCTGTGAGATTGACAATTAGAGATAAGAGAACAAGTTTTAATGGTGTTGTCTTGTGATTCATGCTTTAGCACAAAGCTCACGTGGTTCATGTTGATGACCGAAGATATAAGGGGAAACATTCTTTCTGCCAACAATATAGTGTAAATCTTAAGGTCAACGTTGATGAGCGAAATCGGGTGATAGCTAGAGCATTGGGTGGGATCCTTCTGATCCTTAGGAGTGAGAATAATGTGTGCTTCCTGGGATTGGCATGGGAAGGTGCAGGTGAATTTAAGATTGGAGCCAGAGTGTCCCTAAATTGTTTGTAAAAGGCATTGGAGAAGCCATCCAAACCTGTGCTCTTGCCAGACTGGAGAGTTGCAATCATTTGAAGAATTTCTTTAGTAGTGAATGCTTCAGTTAAACTACTACTAAACCCAGGACCCTGCATTCACTATAACTGGTCTCCCACAGTACACAGAATGTGAGAAGGCAATTCTTTTAGTAAATATAAACTTCTAAATACCTTTTCTCATCAGCAGTATATAGCAGTCTTATGACCTCTATCAGTTTCTGGTTAAAGCTTGTAGGAGGAGTTTTCATTCTACTCTGACTGTCCTATGAGGCTGCAGAACCCCTGACCCTCTGTCTGGACAGTGCTGACTGGCCCTGTGCTGATCACATCCTCCCAAGGAAAAAAAACTCTCTTAAAATACACACCAAATTGAGCATGTGCAGAGTACCAATAATCACAAAGGCTGTTGCGCACTCTAGTAGTTCATTGAGTCTTCCTGTCAGAGTGTAACTGCCTGTCCATATTGGAGGTTTGGGAAGACAGCTACACAGACAGTCTGGAGGACCGGTACATTATACCCACAATCTGCTGATCATGGATAAACTGCTTTACTGGCTCCTGACCTTTTTTACTTGCAAAAGAATGTGAATTATATTTTTTTTGTAAAGGTAAACTTATCCTTTAAAGCTGCAGCAACACAATAGTGATGAAGGGGTCTGTGGGTGGAACCACGCTATGTAGGAGCCCAGAAGATTAAATCATGAAGATATTACTTGCAGGTGCTGTGTAAGAAAGCAAAAATACCATTCACCAGTGGCAGGACTGGAAAATATTGTATTTAAGCCCTACTTTTTTGCTTATTTCTTGTGATAAAAATGCTTTTTTAAAACATTGTAGGATGTACTTTGTATGTGTTGAGGGCTTAGCTATTGTTCTGAAGAGTGTAATTAATAGTGGACCAAATCTACTAGGTGATTCATTTTATGTTAAAATTCTTAAACCTATGTGGCATTGTTTTGAACACTGCAGCATACATCTCATCAAATTAAAAAGAACACTTTAACATAATTATTTCCTTCTTTTTTTTCTTTCTGTCTTTTTTCCTTCTCTTGTTTTCTATGATAAGTAACCACAGTTCCTTTGAATAAGTAGAACGTTCTGTGAATCCGATACAGTTATTACAATCTTTTGCTGTGAAGCATATTTATTCTGCTTTGTGCAGTTCTGTTCATATTCTTTATGATGCAGATAAATGAAATAGCTTGGCTTCGATATATTGTGAGCATGAATATTTCAATTTGAGAACACAAAATTTCAATCAGCTTTAAATGCTGTAGAATGGATTTAGGAAACAAAATAGGATGATGTTCTTTTGCATTTTATAGATTACCTCTTGAATATAATTTGTTGAAATTTGATTTTTCAATTGACCTCATTTAAAGAAGACTCTCACAGCAGTGAACCCAAATCAGATTGGTCTACAGAATATTTTCCTCATATGCTTTTTCCAAAGACAAAATTATTGGAGAAAGTCATATTACAAACTAAAATGATGCCAGAATTCCACAGTAATTATTTTTTCTAGACACGTTATTCAGCACTAGACAAACCAAATCATGAACATGATAGCATACTGCACAACAGTATTCCCATTAGTTTTTAGAAATCAGCAACAGGTTTGAAAATGTTGGATAGTAAGTTTATACTGAAATTTTGTTACCTAGAATAAAGAAATGAAAATCCTATAGTTTAGCCAAGTATTGCTTTTGATATTTATAAAAACAGAACACAATGAAATTTCCCTAATATCCCTACTATAGCTCTGCAATGACAGTCTCTCTGTTTATGTCATAAACGTTTTTATTTTTTTATAGCATGTTTATTGGATACAGTCTAATATCAATACATGTTATACACTGACAGAGTAGACATTGAATTAAAACAGATACACACATGCATTAAAGTCATAATGAAATAGGGGCGTGGCTTGGTGACTGACGGACATGGTCGCATGAAAGAGAAGCTCTCCAGGACCACAGCGTTTCAGCAGCCTAATTAGCCCTTCCAGCAGCTGCTCCTTGCCATGGGTAGATGGGATAAGAGCTCTCCATCACGCAGCCAGCACCGGTCATAGTCGGTCCCCGGACACCGCAGCATATCTGAACTTTTCTTGTCCGCGACCCCGCAGACCAGAGGCCGTGCTGGATCCAAGATGACGCAGATGCACCATGAGGCTGCTCTCAGCGAGGACTCTCAGTCCACATCAGAGGACACGGTAAGGGACACAACACACCCTGACCATCCCGTGCAGCTGTCAGAGATGACACAGATAGCTGCAGATATAAAGAACACCTTCTCATCAGCGATCACTGACTTCAAGGCCGACCTGCTCTCTCTGACGGACCGGCTGGTGACAACGGAGAGATCTGAGGCCAAGAACAGTAGAGCTCTGTCACGCTTGGAGACGGAGTTCTCCTCACACACAGCCCACTTAATTCAGATCAATAGGCACCTGCAAGACTTGGAGAATAGGGCAAGAAGGCAGAACATATGAGTCAGGGGGGTTCTTGAGTCGATAGACGCCCAACAACTTAAAGATGCACTTCAGGATATTTTTAATGGCCTGCTGGAGAGGCCTAAGGAGGCAGAAATAGATTTTGTCAGAGCCCATAGAGCACTGTAACTGCCCCCTGCTGACTCAGCCCCCCCAAGGGATATAGTATGCTGTCTACAAAGCTTTCTCTTGAAGGAGGAGATCCTTAAGCAAGCACGCTCAAATGATCAAATCATGTGTAACGAGCACACCATCAAACTATATCAGGACTTGTCACATATGACTTTGAAAAATAGGTGAGCCCTGCGTCCCTTGCTGGCGGTCCTACTGGATAGGGTGATTCCGTACAGGTGGAAGTTCCCCTTCGTCCTCAATGCCACATATCAGACCCCGGCCGCAGGACCTATTCCGGAGAATTCTCCGATGGTATCCCTACTGAAATCTCCTTCTACTAAGAAAGCCAAGTATGCTAAATGCACAGGGCCTACCTCCAGTAGGAGCCATACATTTACAGATGCTACTTGAGTGGTAGGGGCTTTGACCTGGAGTACCCTGGATTTATTAGTGTAGAAACTGACCAGGCATTTACAAGTACTGACCTGGATGACTTATGCTAATTTGTCTGTTGTTCTGCGGGTAGTGATCTTACTACCGTGCTTCTGTACAGTTCCTCTGACACCAGCCTTAACCCCCATTTGCTGTTTAGACTCTAACTATTTACTTTTCATCCCTGTTGGATTGGGGCTCTGGAATTCCATGGGTCCTGGTTGGGTGCCCCCTTGAGGTCCCATGGCCCCCTATAGTGCTTCTGCAACTCGTAATTTCCTGAGGACAAGAGAGGTTTGAGAACAAACTTGACAATATGGCTGTGGTTTATATTTTCATTTTACCCACCTCTCTACCCATACTATCATAAGGCCCACATTAGACTGCAAAGGCTTACTGCCCTAATGACATGCGGAATGGAACTGATTAGGTCAGCCCAGGCAGCTTGGCAGTCTGGCAGATGGAAGTTCATATGGACATAACCTGAGCTGCAGGGCTTAAATATCCTTTAGTTTTGCTCCTGAATGAGGGCTCTATGAAGTGACTTTTGTTGAGAACTGGTGATTCACCTTGTTGCAGTTTGGGATGGGGGGTCAGATGTTGCCGGCTCCTGGACGACTCACCTTGGTGTGCGAACCTGGGGTCGGCAATAGTGTGGACTGGCCGCTGTGCCACATTATTATATTTGATGAGCTAGAATATACTAATACCTATGTAAAAGTTATTCAATTTTTATGGCAAGGTTTGTTATGCATCTTACTGTTGGAAACGTTATATTGCTGGAAGGGCTATCTCCACCGTTGTGGAGATTTTTGTTTTTGTAGTTGATGATAGTTTTAAATCTCAACAGAATTTGCTCTACTCTGAGGCGCTGTGGGAGGGGAATGAAGGCCTAGTTTTGTTAGACCAACCCGGTCAGTTGTGTGACTGGGATTAGAGGTCTGGGCCGGGTCGCCTCCCATCGCTCCCCACAGTGGTGCTCCCTGGACATTTACAAGGGGACACCCACAATATTTTCTCTTAGGTTACACTTTGAGACAATATACTGTACTTAATACTTTCTGTGTAGATACTCCAATCTACACTTAGACTCTTGGTTTAATTATACTTGGTTCTTTCCTCCTTCATTTTACTCTTTTTTGTTTTTTCTCTATTGAGGCTCGGTAATCACTAATTAGTGCTCCTAAGCTGGTAGTCCGAGAAATACCTACTAGAGACGTGGAAAACATTCTTGGATCTAGACTCGCAAGATGGCATATTCTATGCTAGGCAACAGGCCATTTTTGGTCTCCCATAATGTCAGAGGTTTAAATACCCCAGAAAAGAGAGTCTCAGTCCTGAGGGAGCTGTGTAAAATAAACCCTTTAGTGTTTTTTTGCAAGAGACCCACTTTAAAACTGGAGAAATGCAAAAACTCACAGACAGATCTTTTACTAGGGCCTTTCAAGCGACCAACCCAGATTCTAAATCAAAAGGAGTTGCTATACTACTCCATAAGGATGCAGATATTGAAATTTCACAACTTTTAACAGATCCAAACGGTAGATTCTTATTCCTCACAGGAATATGGGCAGGGATACTGATCACCTTAGCCAACGTTTATTTCCCAAATAAGGCGCAGATTTCCTTCTGTGCCAGTGTGGTGAATGAACTAAAAAGTTTCGCACAAGGAGGAAATGTCCTGGGAGGGGATTTTAATCTACCGTTGAACCCCTTGCAGGATACTTCGGATGGCTCCTCATGTATACCCTATAAACAATTGCGCAAAATCAAGCAGCTACTGACTTCACTTACTCTGGTAGATTCCTGGAGAGTGGCTAATCCCAGTGGCAGGGATTATACATTTTTCTCATCTCTGAGAAACAAATACACAAGAATAGATTACATCTTCATCTCCCAGATGGACCTCCCGTTATTGCAACAGGCTAGCATAGGCATTCAGTCCTTCTCAGACCACACACCCATTGCGCTAGTCCTGAAATCTCCCACCCAACAAAAGAAACAATGCTCTTGGAGACTAAACCCTTCCTTGTTGACTGATATGGAAAGTCAAACAAATATCTCATCAACCATTCAACATTATTTTAGGGAGAATTCCTTGGACGATATTTCCCCTATGACAATTTGGGCGGCGCATAAGTGCGTGGTTAGGGGTGAATTGATCAAAATGGGAGCCAGGAAGAAAAGGGATACAAAGAAGGCACTTAAAGATATAATAACTAGAATAAATGCCCTGGAAGCCACCCACAAGGAAAGACTGGCAAAAGATTTGGCAATAGAATTACTAGACTTGAGGAAACAGTTGCAGACGCATCTGGATCTTAAAGCACAAATAATCCTCTTCTTGAGAAAAGGTTTCTTTTATGAACACTGGAACAAAACTGGGAAATACTTGGCTAAAGCTCTGAAGGAATCCCAATTATCCAATAATATCCCAGCAATTAAAACCAAAACAGGACTCGTGGTGAGGGAATCAGAGAAAATAGCGAAATAGCTTCATGCTTATTATACGATGTTATATAACATCCCTCCCGCTCATCATCCGGGGGACTTAGAGGGCACACGCTCTCAAATTATTAACCGATTTTTGACTGAGAGTGGACTTCCGGTTCTGGAGGACGCAGATCTCGAACGACTGGAGGAACCAATTTCTGAGATTGAACTGACTCAAGCTGTTGGATCCCTCCGGGCTGGGAAAAGTCCAGGCCCTGACGGATTCACGGCTCATTACTATAAAACCTTCGCTGCGCTCCTGGTACCGCACATATTAAAATCCATTAATTCTATTAAAGACAAGAGTGACGCCCCGGACAAATTCCTTAAAGCACATCTCACAGTCATCCATAAGCCTAATAAGGACCCCGTACAATGCTTTAATTACAGACCCATATCATTGCTAAACCTAGACCTAAAACTTTTTACAAAAATTCTAGCGAATAGGATTCAACCCTTTTTGTCCCAACTGATAGGATTGGAACAGGCTGGCTTTATGCCAGGGAGAGAGGCCAGAGACTATGTTATTAAGGCGCTAAACCTTATTCATGAGGCACGGTCGAAGGGCTTTGAAGGTATGGTGCTTTCGACCAATGCGGAGAAGGCCTTCGACCGTGTCTCTTTTTTACAGGCGATATGCGAACATATAGGGTTATGGAATCCAGCCCTAGGATGATGGGCTGGATTTCAGCTTTGTACAATAACCCAACGGCGAATATTAAAGTGAATGGCCTGCTTTCGGATCCAGTGGTGATTCACAATGGCACCTGGCAGGGGTGCCCGCTATCACCACTGCTGTTTATCCTTACATTGGAACCACTGATCTGGAAGATAAACAAAACATCTTTCGATACATGGCTTCTCAATGGGAGTGACGACATACAAGATTGCAACATATGCTGACGATCTTCTTTTCTTTATTACACAACCCCACATTACCCTGCTAAATTTACGCAAAATCTTTTCTCATTTTGGTTACCTGTCAAATTTTAAAGTTAACTATAATAAGTCAGAAGCTCTAAATGTGTCATTATCCACAGCCACCTTTAAGATCACCCAAGAAAATTGTGATTTAAATGGGAAGAAAAGGCCATAACTTACCTAGGAATCAAACTGACCCCGAACTTAGACTCCATAGATGCCTATAATTACAAGCCTCTGCTTCAACAAACTAGCTCAGCACTGAAACTATGGACGAGGAAGAATTTTTTGTGGTTTGGTAGAGCAGCCGTTATCAAAATGACTATCCTGCCAAGGATTCTATACTTTTTTTTATACGCTACTGATCGCTCTTCCGAATAGCTTCTTTACAACACTGAATTCAATCCTTAGGAGGTTCTTGTGGTCATCGCGGAAACTTAGGATTAACTTTTTGGTAACTATTACCTAGCCACACAATTAACATGAGTTGTAGATTGGCACTGTCATGCTGACAATAAGAACTGGGTGAGGCTAGAAAACTCAGTAGATTCCACGCAGGTGAAATATCTTCCCTGGATTTCTTGGGAGGCTTGCCCCAAGAGGTTGAAGGACCACCCTGTGATTGGGGCCACCTTAGCGACATTTCAAAAGATTGCCAAAAAAACGGAGTTGACATCCACTCATGGTCCTCTGACTCCTCTGAGCCTTAACCCTGGATTCCTTCCGGGACTGTTGGCCCGCAGACACTGGGGAGGGATGGAAGACAAGCTGCTATTAGCTATGCATTGTTTCAAAGAGGGTAAGCTCAAATCACTGACAGAAATGAATGCTGGTAGGACACAACATATTTTTTCACATTGGGAATACTGCCAGTTGACTAGCTTTGTTTCGGAGGCTGGGCGACGTCGCAAATATTCTAGACCCCTGACGCAACTGGAAGAGATCTGCTTGAAGGGTGCGACAGTTGAGGGCCCTACATCCCTCTTATACAGTTGGCTACAAAATACTGACGCAGAAGAGGTAGAAAAGAATAAACATAAAAAAATATGGGAAACAGTCCTCAGGAAGACATTTAGCCAAGAACAATGGCTCCAGGCTTGTGTATTTGCTCACAAATGCTCAATTAGCTCAAGACACCAAGAAGCCTCGTATAAGCTTTTATCGAACTGGTATTATACCCCGGTCAAACTCCATAGGTGGTTCCCATCAGTGTCGTATTCCTGCTGGAGATGTGGAGAGGAGAAAGGTACACTATACCACATATGGTGGGAGTGCACTTTGATAAAACCCTTCTGGCTTAACGTATGTGACATAATTTAAAAAATTACTGAAACCTCGATTTTACTCTCTCCAGAGTGTTGCTTGCTGCACATCTCCAACGGGCCTATAAAAAGTTACAAGAAGTCCCTAATAAGATTCTTGCTTACTGCAGCAAAAGTTCTAATCCCCAAATATTGGAGGACAACACAAGTCCCCTCCATCAAAGATTGGCTTCATGGTATAAAAGAAATCTACTATTGGGAAGAAACTAGAGCCATTGCTAATGGCTCCATTGAGAGATTTAACAAACTTTGGCAAGTCTGGGTCAAGTTTAGGTTCTCGGAGGATTAAGAGCTTACTTTGACTACTTAAAGACAGTGAACGATGCAAAGCGAGCTAACTTTGATTTTTTGCTTTTGGAACAAATATTTGGTGATTGAACCCCGGTTCTCTATCTTTATTCTTCTTTTTTCTTTTTTCTAGTTTCTTTCTTCTTGATTTTACGGCTATTTTTGTTCAAATTAAAAGGTTATTGATTCACCTCCAACCGATTCTGGACTGTAGGGCCCTGGAAGACTCGGCCCCGGTGTCATGGTCCCTGCGTTACCCATGGTAGTTCTGCAGATTGCCCACATGTTGAGGGACGGTGAATATTTAGGCGAAATTTACCTTTTTTAAGTTTTAAATGAAAGAGTTTTGGATTTGCCTCTAAAGTTATAATGAAATAAAGAATACAACATGTTTCTGGTATATAAATAGCATAAACTGTACATTTTTTCCCATTTTTTTTTATAATTTCAAGAAAGTACTAAAAAGAATAATAAAAAAAAACTGCATGGTAAAAACAGTAACATAGGTGATATAAGGTTTACAAGACTAGAGAAACAGAAATACAGATCAATGCCATGAAGTACAGTACAGGTTGACAATAACATCCTGCATAGTATAAGCAAATAGACAGATATGAATATGTTTTTAAATGGACTTATTTAAAAATAAACACCATAGATCCCAGTTTTTATAAAATTGCACTGATCTGCCTTCTTTGTAAGCCATCTCTTGATCATAGCCATTAATCGCATCAATGTGACCAATATCCTCTCTCGGATTCAGAACTGCTTGCATTTTAAACTTTTTCATGATAACCCAATGAGCAGGCAAGAGTACGTGCATAGTCATAGGACGTACTTCGGGAGGAAATGTGTGTATGTTAATATTAAGTAATGCATGCTCTATATTCTCTTTGGTGATAAAGCCAGTAACAGTAAATATTTAAACTAAAAATATGTAAGCATGGCAAAGTCATGTGAACTAAACTGCCTATCTGACCACATCCTCTCCAGCACAAATTGGAATTGGAATTAGAAAATGTAGCCAACATAAATGGGGTAATGTACCACCTAAGGTGAAATTATTGCACCTTTTTGAAATAGTTGGATCATTTGGAGACTGGTAGTTTGCCTTAATAGCTCTTTGCCATTGTAAGTCTGAAAAAGAGGTTTGAAGTCCAGCTTCCCACTTGGTTAATTAGTAAAGATGTTGTTGCATTGTTTAGATTGTTGAATGGTGATATACCTTTAGGTTTGGAGCTTTGAGAATTCCTGAATGTCCAGGCCTCTACTGGAATGTTTAGAAATAGTGCTCAGTGTGGTTGGAAGTATGGAGATACTTTGGTATATGTTAGAAATTCTTTATCAAGTAAGGGGAATTTCTGGGAATTTGTTTCAAAAGAAATAATTATGTCATTGTGAAAATATTGTTAAATGTATGAATACCTTTCTGTTTCCAGTGTGGGACAATAAGTCTGGTTTTTAAAAGTTTTAGAGAATCTATAGGTATAGGGAACATTACATTGTTAAATCCCTTTCCATTTTTAAAGAAGTATTCCCAGGCGTGTAAGATTGCTTTGGATTGTTGGGTGGCTGCACCTTTTATAATTAAGGTTACCTGGGTAGATATGATTGCATTCCAACATGCTCTGGTGTTCTAGATCAGATGTTAAAATCCAAAATTGAGTTTTATCTAGTAAGGAAGCATAATAACCTTGGTCAGATTGCACAATTCCATGCCCCCTATGGTTCTGTGTTTTATTAATATATTTTGAAAACACCTTGGACTTCTATTGGCCCATACAAAGGAGACAGCTATGGTTGCATAATTGTATAAAATGAGGATAGGATAGTTATGGGTAGTGCTCTAAAGTAATATAGTATTTTTGGTAAGAGTAGCATCTTATAAGCAGCTAACCTACACAACCATGAAAGGTAGTATTTTTTCAAACAGTTAATTTCCCGTTGTATGTTAGAAATAAGCGGTAGTGTGTTCTCTTTGTACAGATTATTACAGGGTAAGTTTAATGTCACAATACTGTAGAGAATTTGTGCCCACTGGTATGGCAGTTGAGATGGCAAATTAATTTTGTAGTGTTCTATGGAGATTCCCAAAAAAAAAAGGATTTTGTTATACTGATTTTATAATAGGAGATTCTATTAAATATTAAAAAATTGTTGGTGGAGTACTCAAAACACTGCAATATGGTATACAGGTCTCGCATGGAGGCCCACTTGTTGGTGGTGAAGTGGTGCTGTTCCGCAGAGCGACTGACCCGTGCATGATGCAGCTGAAACTCCACTATTGCTGCTGCTGCTCGCACAGTCTCTCCAGCATGTGCAAGGTGGAGTTCCACCTTGTGGGCACGTCGCATAGGAGGCGGTGAGCGGGAAGGCCGAAGTTCTGCTGCAGTGCAGATGAGGTGGTTGTTAAAAAATTATAAATTATCTTAGAGGATA
>BLSH010072837.1:16817-48997 GCA_018402905.1 Glandirana rugosa | reverse complement strand
ATATATCTCTCAGCAATTCTGCTCTATGCTGGAGGAGCTGTGGTCAAGTGGCCTCATATGCGCATATATGGTGGCTTTGTCCACTCATCCAGCCCTACTGGTCAGAAATTCTCAGACTCATCAACTTAATCAGTGGATCAGCTCTCCCAATGGAGCCTTGGACTGTGCATTTCCTCAATACTGTAGAACCTATCGGCCAATATAAACGCTCTATGACTCCACACCTCCTCAACGCGGCTAAGTCCCTTATTCCTCTCCTGTGGAATAAACCGCAAACTCCTTTCAGTAAATTATGGTTACAGAAAGTGAACGATTTGTGCTACATGGAGGAACTTACATACCTGTTGAGAAGGGAATCTGGCAAACATATTAAAATATGGGCCTCATGGTTCAAGTTTAAGACCACAAGCATCTACAAGGATATTATCTCATCCCCTGATTTGATACTGATGGGAGTCCACTCCGCATCTGTGCCAGCCACTTCCCCCTTGCATTAGGCCCTTAGCATCAACAGTGTGTCACATGGTGTATCCATTCTTTAGCAACTATTTATGATATTGGTTTCATAATCTTCCACCCCATGTCGGCTGGGAACTTCTTGAACTACCTCTTAATTCTCCTTCCTCTATCTATCCTTCTTTCCATCATTCTATCCTCTCTCCTCCTTCTCTCTAACTCCTCTCTCTGTCTCTGAATTATGCTTATGTTGATTTTATTGTTTTTGTTGAACGCAGAGGACGATCATCAAGGGTTTAACCTTTGACAGGGTACAAAATGATTGTTGGTGATTTGACCGTAGTATAGCCAGGATTTACATGTACTGTCGACCACTGAGGTGTCACAATATAGGAAACATTTTGCGGGGGGGAGGCTGCCCCCTCCCGTCCGGCACAGTTAGTTCCCGGTTGGGGTGCCGGCGGGGGGGGGGGACCCTACTACCCCCAGGTAACCATGGAGACTGACATCAGAACCCGGTCACCTATAGGTGTCTGTGGCGGGACAACGTCTCACAATAGGTCAAGCACAACTGAACATGTACCCTTGATTTATCGCCTTTGCTTTATATGACTATACGATTATGTGTTACAGTGTATGTGAATTTTCTTTTTTTTTCTTTGCATTGAAAATCAATAAAAATGTATTATAAAAAAAAAAAAACTTTGTGAAAAACAACCCTTGGTACCGATTAGGGGCATAATATAAGATGAACGTGTAAATGTCCCCGTTTATTAGGCCTTTCACCAGGATGTATCGTCCCTCCTTAACTGTAAGTGAGTGGGTAAAAGGCAGGTTTTTAGAGAAAAGGATGGCAACCCCTCTTTTCTTGCAATCTGCATTTGCCATATAAAAGGTTGGGAACTCATTGTGCAGAAATGATGTTAAGTTATCAGGAAATGTGTTTCCTGGATCAAGACCACCCCTATGCCCAGGGAGTGGTAATGTTGGAATTCTTTTTTCCTTTTGACAGGAGAGTTAAGGCCTTGTGTGTTGTGGGATGCCACCTTGATGAAGGTTTTAGACTGGCGTGTGTTAGCCATGGACACAAGGGGAGAAATGAGGAGCTGAGTTTAGGGGACTTATCCTGCAAGCGTGGAGGGAGACCGTGGGACGCCACCTGGGAGTTGGTGAAAACTGTAATACCTGCCAAGAAGGCTTGACAATCCGCACTGACAGCTGGAAAAGGAGAAAACAGTTATAAGTTAGTGAGAGGAAACATGGTGAAATGGAGGGGTGAGAGAAGGGTGATAAAGTTAGTGAGAGAGGAGAGATAGATTGAAGGTGAAAATAAGACATCACATTGCGAAAAGATAAGGAGTTCCTGACCCGTCCGGGGTCAGGAAGTCCTGGGGCAAGGTCGGTTCAATCCGACCTCGCTCCTTCCCCCTTTATCGGGGGTAAGTGGTATATAAACCCAAACTTGGGTTGTAGGCCCACCGAGCATCGGGAGTACATTCTCTGGTACTCAGTGGGAGGAGGAGCATGGTGAACGGCTCCTGCCCTAGGGCCCCGCAGACCAGCCCAAATTAACTCTAGGCTGGATCTGTAAATATAAAAATAAACAAAAAAAGTTAACAATCAACAGTCTAGGGGGATATTCCCAGAGACAGATTGAGTAGTCAAACATCAAACTATGTCAAAAATAGGCTACATGTAAAGATCAGGCGGCATATGTCCAAAAGGCCTCTTTTAGCAGTTAGGATTCAGGAGCTTGATAATCCAAAGAGTGTCTTCATGAACTATTCTGTGCAGATATTGAAAAAAAGGGGGCAGGTGGGTTGCCATCTCCGGTCAGAGGAGCATCCTCAGGTAAGTACCCCCCAGAATGAGGCAACCGGCTTCAAAGTGGGTGGTAAGGGGGGGAGTCTGTTAAAGGGAAAGAGGGGGTGGGACGGAAGAGTGACACAGGTGATTGTGTCAGGATCCAGGTTGAGTCTGTTTCCAGTTCCAGCACCTGGGGGACATTTACTGTTCTGGGGTCCTCTGCCTCACTAGGGCCTCAGAGAGTCACCTGTGCCTCTTCCCTAACAAATCTGAGGGGTCCATGGGCTATCGGTATGAGTAAAGGGGAAGAGGGGGAGGGTTTAAGCAGTAACTCAAGTCAGAAACAGGAACAAGTGGGTAACAGCAACAACTGGGCAACAGAATACCCAACAGTATGAACAGGAGAGCTTTCCTCTCCCCCCCAACCAGCAGAGATGGGGGGAGGTGAGGGGTTTGGGTGCTCCTGGATGAACGCCCAATTTTGTGGGGCAGGAGCCCCCCACTCTGAACATCATCAGGGGTGTTGAGAAAGTAAAGAGAATCCCTGGGGTGGGGATTGTTCCTCAATGTGGTGGGTGCAAGGCCTCCAGTTACCTCTTGGGCTTCTGTTTGTGCCGAAGTGGGGCTGCTGGACTGCCCGGCGGAGGATGTTTAGATGAGTTCTGCTGTCCTGAAGCTGACATCTCTATAGCTTCTTGGGATATTAGCCCCAGTTGGCCTAGGATTCTTTCTCCTTCTTGCAAGTTGGAAAAACCTAGGGTTTTGTTGTTGTGCTGGAAATTCATGCTAAACAGAAAGGACCACCAGTATTTGAAATCTTTCTGCGCCAAGACTGTAAGTAACGGTTTGAGAGAGCAGCGTTTCTGAATGGTGGTGGGTGAAATGTAGAAATGATAGATTGTCAGAGGTTCTGGATTTCTTCATGACTTCTTCTTTGGTCGTGAAGTAATGGGGCTTCACAATTATGTCTCTCGGGAGACTGTCAGAGCGTGGGAGTTGGAATGCTCTATGTGCCTTGTCAAGTTCTAGTTTGTGCTCTGATATACCTGGCAGCAATTCCTTGATTAAGGATTTCACAGATCCTTGGACGTCCCAAATCGATTCTGGAAGACCCCTGATATGGAAATTGTAATGCCTGTTCCTGTTTTCCAACTCATCTATTTTAGAGAGTGCATTGTCCAGTTGGTCTTGGAGGGTCTGAATACATGTAGTGTTCTGAATGACTCTGGCCGCTGTCTGGTCTACAGCTTGCTCAATGGTGCCATTGCGGGTGCCCAAACTTATGATCTCCACTTTTATGGAGGACGTTATCTGTTCAGCATTCTGTGTGAGGCCTGCTGACAGCATCTCTGAAAACCTGTTTAGGAGCTGGCCTAGGTCATGGTGCAGTACTTGTGGGGACGAGGCCTGTTGCTGTATGTCTTTAAGACTCCTGGGGTGATAGGGGAGTTTAGATAGTCGGCTGCCATACCCCACAATAGTGACTCAGTAGATGTTGGGGAAGCATGGAGGGCAGGCAGGAGGTCGTCTGGTGGTGCAGGGTTCCCACAAAAGTGAGCTGAGCCCCCAGGAGAGCTTTTCCCCTCTGTACTGACCTCCAGTGCACCACATGGTGAAGGCGCGGTTGCCATCTTGGGTTCCTCCGTGGGGGGAATGTCGAAACGGAGTTACCTGTGTACTTCGCATCTGGGTTGTGATCCCGACATGTGCCATCGACCTCTACTGTGCCGTGTCCTGGTGTGAGCGGTGCCGGCCAAACAAAGGCTTATTTTGGGCTGTGGGGCTGTGTACAGGCCAGAGCGGTGAGGAGCTCCCGGCTAACACGTCTTGCCGGGGATCCCGCACATGCGCACATGCTGCCCTTGATTTTAACGCCAGGGAGTTAGTTTTCCTTTGCCATTATGGGAATCATTTGCATTAAGCCATACATTAGGCATACAAATAGTATCAAAGACATAAATTGACTGTGAGTCATATTTTAAGGGGTTCAACTGTTCTTAGAGCAGGGGACACAAGTGATTGGGAACACACATGCAAGTACAAAAAGACAGAAAATGTAATATCAGCCAGACAGGATTACACAAGTCCATATAGCAGATATGAACACATAAAGTAGGAAAAGGACCAAGGGTAATATTGGCTAACCTGGGTAGCAGTCTAGGAAAACCATAAAATTGCATATTCTATGGGCTGCTTTAGACATTTCCTGAAGATAGAAGCACAAAGGTCATGTGATAAAATCCAGCTAGACTTGTTACAAACGCATAGTCTGAGTTTGCATATGATGTATGCAATTTAGGGGGTAAATATTGATTGATTTTAAATGAACTCACTGTTTGTCTTTGAACTGCTTCTCTTCTCTATACCAATCAATGTGAGCATAAAAGAAACTTGAAGTAAGTTTAACTCAATCAGCTCTAAGCAATTTAAGGCGACTCAGCAGCAACCTGAAATAAATTTGAGCAATGTAATGATAAATTAAAGTACCTGAGAAGAAGGTGGACCAACATACAGTACATGAGGATGCATTTTATGACATAGTATCCTTACTTAGAACTGATCATCTTTACACACCTGACTTTTTATATAGCAAGCAGCTTTCCAGACATATTATTACAAAATTGCTTGATTGCAGGGGTATAAAAAGATATTTTTGCTTACTATAGCAATGTTTTCAGTTAAGCATATTTTTATATTAATAGATATTTTGTAACACTACATGCAAGGCAGTTCTCGTCAAATATAGCAAAAATATTTGTTATATTTACATAATGCATTAACAACAAACGTATTTCAATTATGAGCATCCTGATAGCAAATATCCAAGGAACTGAACTGTAATTTACAATATTTTATAGAAACAGATATTACTGGGCTGTTTAAAAAATAAAAGGTATAGTATAATATTTATGAAATTACTGGTGTACCCTGAACTCACTAGTGTGTTTTTTAAGGCTTTAATGTTAATTTACATTCCTTTTTTTTGTATTTGCATGGTTGTCTGTTCAGTTAAGTTAAACGAATGTGTACATACCCAAATACATTTGTGCTATTAGCAGGAATGAATGAATGCTTGCCAATGGGATATCATTTATGCTGTTCATATTCATATCATAAGATTCTGTAATTGGTTTTGTAGCTATATTTGTGGTTTTAAAATCCATTTGATCTCATTCCTCATTTTGAAAGATGCTAATAAAGCTTTTTTTGATGATAAGTTGAAGGGATTTTTTTCAAGATGTAAGAAGTTGCAGCTTTTGCATTTATTACATCTTAAAGGAACTGCTGACAACAGAAAATGTACAGCATGTTCTTTTAGAGAACAATTGCTTTCTCTGTGCATTCGTATTATCTCTTAAATACATTTTGGTAGCTTTGAATGGATTTTAAGCTTATATGCTATTTTATCCTAACATCAATAAAATTAAATGTAATTCTGTATATACCATTGTGCATAACTTTTGGTACAGCGTAGGTATTACATCATCAGTACAATTCAATAATTAATGAGCTTTGCATGAGAAGTGTAGTTTCCTAATTTGGCCATTTACAGTATGTCATCATGAACCCCCTGGAATGTAAATTTCCAGTTATGGTGTCAGTATCTTATTAGGCTGTACAAGATTTGGATCAGTGAATGACTTTGCCATCAGAGCACAAAATGTATTAGATTTTAATTAGTTGGATCATATTTAAGGTGTCCTTGCATCTGCTGATTCTTGGCAGAGACAACCTGTTTTAGACCTAATTTGTCATCAGCAAATTGCATGAACAACCCATGACTTTCCTGCATGATTGTTACCGTCTCAGCTTTTCAGATGGAATTTGGAAAATCTTACTGCACTATAACTGTAATTGAATGATCATTAAAGCCAAACCTGTTAAGCAAAAAATAAAAAAGTAAACTGTCCCCATCTTTCTGCATTACACCCCACTAGTGTCTTAACTTACTTTTTGTGCTTCATTCTCCCACTGTTTTAATCTCTGCCATCCTTGGGCCAACATCTCAGTACTTTCAGGTACTAGTTCAAGACTAATTTGGTTCACCTGGTTAGGGACCTTACAGCCAACCCCCAAGTAACAGTTCTCTCATGTGAGAGGCAAATAGGAAGGCTTACCACGAAGGCTACAATAATAGATTGCAGTTAGTAATTGCTGGCCACATTTTGGAGAGTCATTTGGAACTAGAACAGGCAGGAATCAGTATTACTAGTAAAAGGTAGCTTAGTTTAAGTTGAAGGTGAGTTATCCACATGAAGACCAGGCTTTTTCTGGCACTTTTTTTACAAGTTTAAATTTGTATTTTTTGCTAGAAAATTACTTATAACCCCCAAACATTACACTTTTTTTTTTTTTTTAGCAGAGACCCTAGGAAATAAAATGGTGGGTTTTGCAATTTTTCTGTCACACAATATTTGTGCAGTGTTTTTTTAAACACAGTTTTTGGGAAAACAATAAAAAAATACACTTTTTAAAATTTGAATGCAAACACTACATAGCCCAATTTTTTGTAAACTATAAAAGATGATGTCACGCTTTAAAATTGTGCACTCCCGCACAACGGTAAAAAAAACCCGTAAATTTTGCTATCCAAAGTGCCCATGCGCAGGGTCACCGTGATGGCAGCTTAGCCACGGAGCTCCGTACTACCCTGTCCTCTCAACCCGTTTTGAGCTACCATCCAGTGTCGAGACAGCTCCATCCAGGGCTCCAAGACAGAGGGACACACCGGGGGTTTCCATCGGGAACTCCGCGGAACGCTCGGTGTCCAGGTGCAGCCCAGGACAGTCACGGCTGTTAAGCGAGGCCGCGGCTGCGGCCTACTCGTGAGGGGAAGCCGCAGACTAGAGTGGAGGCATCCATCGCTACCAGGGCTGAAGGAGAGAACGCTTCAGCGTCCCTCCGGGGATCTCACGGCCTCAACAAGAGCTCTGGTAACCTGCAGCTTCATAGGGGAGTCAGCCTGGGGCTTAGGTACAAGGGAGGACCTCTGGCCAGCCATTGCATTCACTTTCATAGGCCAGACCCTGGACGTTTCCCATCACTGGTGTTCAGGTGAGGAGCCACACATCCCCTGCTAGGACATAGACTCTAGGGCCTCCAGATTACTTTCTCCCTCATTGGACTTACAGTACTGTGGATCTCCTCTCTCTTTTTTTTTTATTATCTGCACTATATTCTGCGCTGGGAAGGAGCTTGAATTCTGAGCACTGATTTATGACACCATTTCAACTATTTCCTTATACAGCTTAACAATTAGGCCTCCCGTTCTTCAGAGCAATCTTTGAAGTTAGGACTCTCTTCCCATCCATTTTATTTGTAGGGGTCTGCAGACAGAGTTCGCTCCCTATGTATGCAGCTGCGGTGAGAAGAGACATCTCAAAACACCCGGTCTTTAATACACAGACCTGTGTACAAACACTGTGCCGGGTTCACAGCCAGACCCCAAAGACAATCCTGAGGACATGGAGGCTGGGGCAGAGGGGGGTTCACAAATTCTCCCTGCCCAGGCTCCCCAGATGCCTGGATCAACCAACCCCCAGGTCCTGTCCCCTGCTTCCACAGTGTCTCTGCTGGAAAGGACCCTGGACTAAATGTTCTCCTCCCCAAATGGGGACCAAATCCCTAACACGGGAGTCCCAACAGACTTTGGGTCCCCCTCTCCATCAATACACTTGGATTTGAGATTTATGATGGAAACCTTCTCCAAGATGTTATCTAAAGGCTTGGCCCAAACAGCCTCCCAAATTACCTCTGCTATCCAATCGGACCTTCAAAACCTGAGGTCAAGGATCAACGTCATCGAACAGAAGACAGACCAAACAATTGCGAGAGCTAACCAAAACACTTCTCACATCCAGGACCTCCAGGATCAACTGGAGACGGCCCTCTCTAAGATAGAAGACCTGGAGAACGGCTCTCGCAGATACAATTTTCGTATCAGGGGGTTGCCGGAATCCATCTCAGATGTTCCAGAGACAGTTCGCTGTTTCATTAAAGAAATTATCCCGGATATTCCTGACCACAAGTTGGAGCTGGACAGGGCGCATAGAGCCCTCCAGGCTCCTCGCTCTGACGGGCGGCCTAGAGATATTGTAGTCAAACCTCACTTTTTTGCGGTCAAGGAGGAGATTATGAAGCTCACCAGGAACATGTCACAGCTTTCCTTCCAAGGTCACTCCGTTCAAATCTTCGCAGACATTTCCCCGACTACTATTCAAAAGAAGAGGGCCCTGAGACCCTTGTTGAAGGCATTAACACAAAAATCCATCAAGTACTGGTGGTCCTTTCCCTTCTGCCTGTCCTTCTCCTTCAGGGGAAAGAGACACAGCTTTTCCTCCTTCCTTGAATGGGAACATTTATTGATTAAGCTGAATATTATCTCTCTTGAACCTGGTTCCTCCCTTCCCTCCAAGTCAGCTGGCCCCTCTAAGCGCCCCTCACCTCAGAGTCCAATCCCCCCAGTGTGGAAGAAACAACAATCCAAGAGGTCCAAAGACTCCCACCCACCTTGACATCCATGGAACTCCTCAGGGTTCCTATTTCAGTCTGAAGAGTCCTTTTGAGATTCGTAACTGTTTTGATCTGTTTTATGTGCTACGACTTTTGCCAATGATCTTGTTACAGAGATAAATGTCTCTTATGTTAACATTACTTTTTTCAGGTTGTTTGGGGAGTAGAGACCCAACCAGGGCTATCCGGGGGGCCCCTTTTTGCTGCTCACTTCTGCCCAGGGTCCACCCTGCTCGGTCCCATTGTTGTGGTGGGTTTCAGGGCGGAGCTGGATACCGGGGCGGAAGGGTCCGGGCGCCCCTTTTGGGGGGCCACCCAGGAGGCCTCCATCTTTTGGGTATCCCCTTATTTTTGGGATTGGGATAAGGCCTTATGGTTTGTCTCCCCCTCCTCAGGATGGAGAGTGTTGGTCCTTTTTGGACATGTTGGGTTTCTGGCTTGAGTTCCGGGATGGGGTGCCGGGGGAGAGGGACAGCGGGGGTCGTCACCTTGGGGCCTGCCCCGCCTCACCTCTTTCCCCCCGTCTGGGTTGATTTCCTCGGGGTGGGGCCCGGGTGGTTCCTGGGCAACATAGTTATGATTCTATTTTGGGAATGTTCCTGGTTATTTTATATGCTAAGGGTTGTTTAGGGGATGGGGTAGTAAGCGTGCTCCTCCCTCTGAACTTGGGCTTGTCTAAATGGCCCGTCCGGGACCAGATGTGATACTGCCGTCTAGGCAGATGTTACAATGCCGATTTCAGTTGGGTGTGGCCGCTTCGGGCCATTCCCCCTCTTCTTTAACTCTTTCTTTCTCTGTCCTTCCTTCTCTCTCTCTCTCTCCTTTATGTCTCCCTTTTTTTGTTCTTCTCCAGGCATCAGGGAGGATCTTCCTTGAAGGGCAGGATGAGTTGCAGATCTTCATCGGTGAGAGTAATTTTTCCTTCACTACAGCTCCAGCAAGTTTGGGTGAGTTGATCATCAGTGACACTTGTATTTCCAACAAATTACAACATGTCTCCTCCTGCTAACCTCTCAGAAAATTTGAAAATAGCCTCCCATAATGTTCAGGGCCTCAATTCCCCCATAAAGTGTAAAAAGTACTTCCAGGCCGCTCACTCTCAGCACCTGGAGGTCCTTTTACTTCAAGAAACTCACTTCCCCCACTCAATTCAACCCTAGCTTTATTCATGCAGGCTTTCCTCACTTCTTCCTGGCGAATGCTCCGGATAAGACGAGAGGGGTAGGAATCTTTTTTGCAAAAGGCCTCGGGTTCCATACCAGTAAGGAAATCTGAGACCCGGAGGGCAGATTTATCGTCTTGACGGGAGACATTGGGGAGCGCACACTCATGCTGGTCTCCTATTACACACCAAATTTGGGGCAGGTTCAATTCTTCCTATCCATGTTGAACTCCCTCTCCCCGTATTTTGAGGGTACTGTGATCTTGGGCGGTGATTCTAACACTGCCCTTGACCTCATGTTGGACAAGTCAGGGTCGGCCCGATCTCGCCCCCTACAACCTCCAAAAAAGAGTCTGAAGTTGGCTAAACTTCTTAACTCATTAGGCCTAGTAGATATTTGGAGGGAATTCAATCCGAACACGAAAGATTATACCCATTACTCCGCCCCACACCAGTCCCTGGCCAGGATTGATCATATTTTTGTGGGGGCCCACTCTATCCCTTTGGTAACTAAATCCTTTATAAGGGATTCCCCTCTTTCAGATCATTCAATGGTGGTGCTTCACCTTAAGTCCCAGACAAACGCAGGTCCACGTCCACTTTGGAGACTAAATGAGGCTATTTTGAATAACCCGGTCCACTACACTTTATTAGGGGATGAACTTAAAGAATACTTTAGTCTTAACTCGGGCACGGTGGTCTCCCCTATGACTCTTTGGGCTGCCCATAAAACGGTTATGCGGGGCAAGATTATGCATCTTTCTGCTAAACTAAAGAAGGAGAGGAAGAGCAATTTAATTAAATTAGAGCAGGATTTTCACAAGCTTGCTAGGTCACATAAGAAAGGCCCCTCTCCCCAGTCGCGAGCCAAGCTGGAGGAGGGCAGGGTTGCTTTAAATTTGGCCTTAACCTCTCAGGCTGAAAACCAGGTGCAATGGTCAAACGCCAAATTCTACCTTAGGAAAGATCAAGTAGGCCCCAGTCTAGCTTCCAGAATATCCCCAAAATTTAGATCCTTTACCTTTCCTAGGGTAAGAGACCCTTCGGGGATCCTCACTCAAAACTTTCATAAGATCTTGGCCTCTTTCAAAGAATTCTACGCCAAGCTTTACAAGTCGGAGATCCCAGATCCCTCCACCTTCCCGTCCGATTTCCTTGATGG
This sequence comes from Glandirana rugosa, assembly GCA_018402905.1. Lineage (NCBI taxonomy): Eukaryota > Metazoa > Chordata > Amphibia > Anura > Ranidae > Glandirana > Glandirana rugosa. Next base: position 37,898 of record BLSH010072837.1, on the reverse strand, counting down.
CGTTCCTCTTCCCATCCTAGACACAGACCACATTCGATCTTTAGAAGCCCCAGTTTCGGGAAACAGAAATCCTAGAGGTAATTAAACACCTTAAAAGGGGTACTGCCCCCCGTCCAGATGGGTTTTCAACGGTATTACAAACAATTTGGGTCTATCTTAGCCACTTATTTGGCAAAATTTTTGAACTCTCTGCAGGGGGGTAAATTGGTCAATGAGGATCTCAACTCAGCCACTATCACGGTTATCCCTAAACCAAACAAAGACCCCTCAGAGGTCGGTAACTATAGGCCCATATCTTTAATTAACAATGACCTAAAAATATTAACCAAAATCTTATCTAATAGATTGTCAGCATTCATTGGGGACTATATTCATAAGGACCAAGTGGGTTTCACACCCGGTAGACAGGGCCCCGACCAAATTCGCAGGGCTGTAGATCTTATTTCTCTTCTCAGGTCAGGGTGGGACGGGAGTCCGGGTCAGGAAGGGTTCGTTTTATCAGTTGATCTCCAAAAGGCATTTGACACGGTGGAATGGCCCTACCTATTTGAGGTCTTGGGGCGGTGGGGGTTTGGCCCGCATTTCTTACAAACTCTTAAAGCTTTATACTCCAATCCTAGAGCTAGCATTCGATTGCAAAACTTTTTTTCTGATCCTTTCAACATCTATAGAGGTACCAGACAGGGATGCCCGCTCTCTCCATTAATTTTTGCAATCGCCACCGAGTCCTTGGCGATAGCCATCAGAGAACACCCGGACATTAAGGGGGTGAAATGTGGTCCTTGCACCCACAAATGTGCCCTTTTTTCGGATGACTTCTTTCTATTTATATCGTCCCCCCTTGTCTCAGTCCCTAACATTATTAATTTGTTGCAGGATTTTGGTAGGGCCTCAGGGTTGAAGATTAACCTGTCTAAATCAGCGGCTCTCAATGTAAATGTTCCTGAGGGGATAGTTCAACAGCTCAAAAATAGTTATAATATTACCTGGAACCCAACGCAGATCCCTTATTTGGGTATTAAACTGACGGCTAGAATTGATCACCTTTATTCAATCAACTATCCCCCATTATATAAACAACTTCAAGAAGACCTTATCCTTTGGGGGAAATTGGGTCTCTCCTGGTTGGGCCGAGTGAATTCGGTCAATATGATCCTTCTTCCAAGGATTTTATATTTCTTTAGAGCCCTACCCATCCCAAATAGTAAGCCACATCTACTCAAACTACAGTCCCAGATTAAAAAATTTGTTTGGGGTAATAAGGGTTTCCGCTGCCCAGCTGAGGTCCTGTGGAGACGTCGTTCTCAGGGGGGCCTTGGTCTCCCTAACCTCTGGAGGTACTACCAAGCAGTCCAACTGGCTCAGTTCTCCACCATCTATGCTAGGACAAATAGACCTGACTGGATAGGTATAGAAAGACAGGCAGTCCCCCTCATCACCCTAGACTACTTGGTATGGTCTCCTCCTAAATCTAGGCCTCCTATTCTGTCTCCCACGCTATCTCACTCATTAGTCCTATGCGATCATCTATTCAATACCACAAAGCTGGCCTCTTCTTCCCGCCCCTTACAGCATATCTTCAATAATCCCCTCTTCCCCCCAGGTCAGGATATCCAAGCTTTCAGGTGGTGGACCAATAAGGGTCTCTACAGAATTGGACATTTTCTCTCCTCCTCTGGCCCTATCTCCATGAAGCATTGTTTGGATACATTAGAAATGCCCCCATCTGAAAGGTTTCAATTTCAACAAATTAACCATTTCATAGCGATGATCTGGAGGACCTCAGGAGGAGTTACCCCATATGAAAAATGGCGCTCTGAAACCCCCTCTCAAAAGGGAGGAGTCTCTATAATATATGCGTCACTGATTGATCACCCTGAGAAACCTCCATATGCCAGGAGTTGGGAGGGGGAACTGGGTGTGACTTGGGGAGCAGACAGATGGTTTGACCTCTTTCTGAGATCCTTCAAGGGACTAGTAAACATTACATTGATGGAGGCTAGTGTGAAGGTGATCTCCCGTTGGTACCTGGTCCCTGCTCGACTCGCCTCCATGTTCCCGAATTCCTCTCCATTATGCTTTAGAGGCTGCCACATTCAGGGTTCATACTTCCACACTTGGTGGGAATGCCCAAAGATTAGGGGCTTTTGGAATAGGATCTTCTCAATGTTGCGAAAAGTTACAGGCCAGCCTATACCACAAGACCCGGAGGTGGCGTTATTAAATCTCAGACCAGCCGGACTATCTAAGTCTTTAAATACATTAACCCATTTCATTCTTTTGGGAGCTAAATTAACATTAGCAAAGGCATGGAAGAAATATTCTGTCTCCTTCAACGCAGCTAAGAAAAAGATTACTTGGATAATGACTCAGGAAAAATATGCCAATATCCTCCTTGACTCTTCGGCCAAATTTGACATGATATGGGATCCCTGGCAATCCTATCTCCACTTGCCCATTTCTTAAGGTCCTATGTGCAGTCAGTTATTGCCTCCCTGGTGCCTGTTTCCTCCTCCTCCTGCTAATCATCTTTCTTTTTCCTTTCCTTTCTCCTTCCTTCCTCTTTTCCATTTTTTTTTCTTTCTCTTTTTCTGATCTCTAGGTTATATTATCAATGCATTCAATGTATGGTCATAAAAGAGTGATGATGAGGGGACATGCGTTCCCAAGTTTTTGCTTCAGGGATTAAGTTGGTCTTTGCTTATGCAAGGCTCACGTGGTGGGTGGATTTCCCGGGTCGGTCCGGTCCCAGGCCCAGGTACAGTATGCTCCCAGTTGGGGTGCCGGGCGAAGGGTCTGGGGTCGATACGGTGGTCTTGATCTCAATAGGCGGAATTGAAGCACTGTTATTCTTGCAGCTGTCCATACAGTCTATATCTTTTTGTATGTTTATTGTGATTTTGGGGTAAGGCTCTCCCTTACCCGCAGTTTTTGCTTTCTTTTGTACTTGAAATTGCCAATAAAATCTTTAACACAAAAAAAACAATTTTGCTATCCATAGGCGACGCTTTAAAGCCTTTACAGGTTACCGCTTTAGGTGCACAGAGGATGTCTAGTGCTATAATTACTACCCATGAGCTGACATTTGTGGTGATACAGTACCTCCCATGTGTGGGACAATCACGGTTTGTGTGCATTCAGGAACAACACACGCATTCACCTTTGCACACTTGCATGAGGGGGACGAGGGCACTTTAATTTTTTTTAAATTATTCATTTATACATTTTTTTACTTTTAAACTGTTGCTTTAAAAAATGTTATCACTTTTATTGCTGTCACAAGGAATGTAAACATCCCTTGTGTCAGCAATAGGCACGTGACAGGACAGGCATTCTTATGGAGGGATCTGGGGTCTATTATACCCCAAATCCCTCCTTTGCACTTGCAAGCATTCAAAACACCAAGATCTGTGTTTTTGAATGCTTTCAATATTTTAAAACTGGCACCTTTAAGACTCCAGTAATCCAGAAATTATGTAATGACGTCGCTTCCTGGTTACTACAGCTGAGACATTATCAAAGCTGATTCTGGCTTTCTTGGAGTCTCCGGAAGACATGCCGGCTGGTCGTTCGGGTCTCCGGCCAGCCAGCAGATGTGGCGGCTGGTCGCTCTGGTCTCACAGTGGAACAAGAGAGCCTGGGCAAGCGGCAGAAGGCAGCAAGAGGGGGGACATCCCCTCCTGCTGCTTGTGATAACAATCAAGCAGCTGCTTAGCTGCATCAGTTGTCATTACAAAAGAGACAACCGTTGGCTCTAAAAAATGGTACCAGGGTGATGCCTGCAGCTGCAGGCATCAATCCAGTACAACCACTTGAAGTCAAATGACATACAGGTACATGATTTGGCGGCAAGTGTGTATGGTTCTAGATTTTATGACTAGTTTGCCATAGATCAAGCCCCATTTGGGCTGAGTAAAGTGATCGGTGTAATTGGATGTTTTTGATTTGACAAAAGTTTTGCTAAAATGCATTGGGCTAGACAGGGAAAAGCAAAATAAAGGTAGTTTTAAATGATGCATACAGCTTCTAAGGGTCAGGGAAGGTATTTACCACTAAAACATACCGAGAGAGACTTCAGCAATGTAATATGTACAGTCTGGAAGAAACAAGGGAAAGGGGAGACATGATTGTAACCTTTAACTGCTTGCCAACCACCCACCACAGTTATACTGCGGTAAGGTGGCTCGGCTGCGCGAATCGCCGTACTGGTACGGTGATTCATGCAATAGCATCTGTGGGTGCACGTGCACTGATTGGCCAGTGGGGGAGCCAATCAGTGGGTCCGGCAGACTCTGCCGGCCGCCTGCGAGGATTCCCCACAGAGACAGAACGGGAAGTAAACAAGGCAGATCTCTGTTCTGACAGGGGATTACACTGAGATCTTGTCTTTCTGCTATGCAGGAAGATGGCCTCTCTGTTATCCCAGGCAGCCCATCCCCCATACAGTTAGTAAACACACCCAGGGAACACAGTTAACCCTTTGACCACCCCTTCCCTGCCAGTGTCACTAGCATCATGTCAGTGCATATTTTTAGCACTGTTCACTGTAATTATGTCACTGGTTCTCAAAAAAGTGCCAGGTGTCCACCACAATGTCACAGTCAGCTAAAAATCACTGATCTCCACTATTACAAGTAAAAATAAAAAAAAATAATAAAAATGCCATAAACCTATCCCCTATTTTGTAGAAGCTATAACTTTGCGCAAACTAATAAATATATACGCTTATTGGGGGTTTTTATATCAAAAATATGTCGAAGAATGCATATTCGATTTGATTTTTACATTTTTGTATTATGGTATGTTTTATAGCAGAAAATAAAAAATATTGTTTCTTTTTCAAAATTGTCGCCCTTTTTTGTTTATAGCACAAAAAATAAACACAGCAGAGGTGATCAAATACAACCAAAAGAAAGCTCTATTTGTGGGAACATTTTATTTGTGTACATCATCGCACAACCACGCAATTGTCAGTTAAAGTAATGCAGTGCCGTATCGCAAAAAATGGTCTGGTCATTAAGCGGTAAAACCTTCTGGAGCTGAAGTGGTTAAATACCTCAAGGGGGTTAATAAGGTTCAGGAGGGAAGTTTTTTCAACTTGAAACTAAAATCAAGAAGGCTGGGACATGGCCTCAAACTAACTGGAGGAAACTTTGAAACTAATCATAGAAAGTATTATTTTACTGAAAGGGTAGGTGATGGTTGGAATAGACGTCCAGCAGAGGTAGTTAGACAGTAAATGGCTCCAAATATGCTTGGGACAAATATAGATCTATACTCAGACAAAAATGTTAACGAAAAACAATAAAACCCCACAAAATGCAAAACAAAAAAAAAACACAAAACATGTATCAAATGCAAAAAACAAAACAAAAAAAGGCAGAATCGATGGACTACTCATTCTTTTTTCTGCTGTCACTTTTCTATGTTTCTAAAGCCATTTTTCACTAGCTCATCACCAACATTGGGGATCACAAGACTTCAATGATATACAAAGCAATGTCATACATGTGATAAATGTTGTGGTAATCACATTTTTATTTAATAGCAAAACTTTGTTGTCATCATGTAAGCACTGACATGGTGCTTAAAGTGGTTGTCTACCCAAGGGACAAAAAAAAAACAATAACCTGCAAGACAAAGGCATAATGAGCTAGTATGCACCACATACTAGCCCATTATGCAATACTCACCTTAGAACAAAGCTCCTGCAGGGCTGCCCGGTCCCTGCAGAGGGAGCTGACATCTTCACTGAGTGGCTTCTTCCGGGTTCGTGGCTCCGGCGCTGTGAGTGGCTGGAGCCACGAGACGTCACTCATGTGCGCTGGAGCCCCTCTTTTTACGGTGGACTTTCCGGCAGGGTCCGGCGCTATGAGCCGGGCGTTCACTGGGCCATCACTGCACTTGTGCCGTGACGTCAGCGGCTGCATTGCAAGTGGAATATCTCCTAAACCGTACAGGTTTAGGAGATATTCCTTTTACCTACAGGTAAGCTTTATTATGAGCTTACCTATAGGTAAAAAACACTTTTTGGGTAGACAACTGCTTTAAAGGGTAACTCAGCTTTCATGGGAAATAATATATCAAATAAAAAAAAATGATATAGCATATACAACGTTGTACAATTGGTACACAAACCATATTCAAATTTAATGTCACAAATATTACCTTTTCTTTTCAATCTGTGGCACTGTCATTTTCTGTAAAATGCAATGCCATATGGCAGCCTGGGGGCCTTCTGTACACAGTTGGTGTACAGAACTTCCTTAGAAATGTAATATCCTGCTTGTGTGTTTAGCTCATCAACTTTCCCAGAAGTATGTACTAAGATACATATCAGATTTTAGCCATTCTCTGCAACAACAATTTCAACCCTGCAACTTTCCTCATCAGAGCACTGGTTGGCTGGTTAATAATGAGAAAAACACTCCTATTGAGATTTACTTTGCACGCTGACATAACCAAACATACAGCTTTTTTTTAGTGCAGAAATGGACATGAATATACATCAAACTTTGTTAAAATCCTTGCCATGTAAATTGATTGCATAGTTGCCAACAGTCCCTTATTGCCCAGGACATTCACGGAAAACTGACTGATGTCCTGGGCAGACTTTGTTCCAGGCAGAATCATGAAAAATATGCAATATCACAGACAGCAGTCTAGTAGACTGTAATGTAAAACACAGCCGCAGCACCAGGGTATCACAAAAGTTAGTAACACAGCTTTAGGAGCTCTTCCCCCTGCCTCCTCCTTTTCAATTAAGTAAGCATACGAGGAGGTCAGGTGGAGCTAGTCTCTCACTGAGAGGGGGCATGGTCAGACTTGGAGAGGTGAAGATGAAAATGCCAGCCTGCCTTGAGCATAACTGCAACATGTGTGAGCCTGGAGTGCACCCAAGCAGAGGTATGCTTCTACCCTGCAATTTGAGCTTTCGCTGCAGCTGCATCTCTGGGGGGAAATTAGGATGGCTGGGCTCTCTCTCTCTCTCTGTTTTTTTGTGAGGGAAGGGGGTGAGCAGCAGCCATTCAAGGTCACACACACAGTCATCTCCATCCTACACAGACACACAGTCATCCCCATCCCACACACACCCCCATCCTACATACACACACAGTCATCCCCATCCTACACACACAGTCACCCCCATCCTACACACACACAGTCATCCCCATCCTAAACATAGCCATCCCCATCCTACACACACAGTCATGCCCATCCTACACACACAGTCATCCCCATCCTACACACACAGTCCTACACACACAGTCATCCCCATCCTAAACATAGTCATCCCCATCCTACACACACACACACATACACACACACACACACACACACACACACAGGCATCCCCATCCTACACACACATAGTCATCCCCATCCTACACACGCAGTCACCCCTATCCTACACACACATAGTCATCCCCATCCTACACACACAGTCACCCCATCCTACACACACATAGTCGTCTCCATCCTATACACACAGTCACCCCCCTCCTACACACAGTCATCCCCATCCTACATACACACACACATATACACAAACACACACACACAGTCATCCCCATCCTACACACACAGTCATCCCTATTCTACACACATAGTCATCCCCATACTACACACACAGTTATCTCCATCCTACATAGAAAAAACATGTCTCAAATATAGTAATATTACATATAACAGGGTACCATCATCCTTAAATTATTGGTGCTTGAAAAGGGAAGCCTGGGGCTGCCCCAACAGTGCCCCTGACAGAAAATGGAAAATGGACAATTTTGGTACCAAAGGATTTGACAGTGGTTTTTGTAAAAAAATAACAGTCTATTCATACAAAATACATTTTAAAAGACATAATACATAATCAAAAAAGGAAGGAAAATCAATAGTTACAGCCGTGTATTATTGCTTATTGGTTCAAAAGATAGTAAACTGTCCCCAGTGGATAGTGGGGATGCCGGGTATTATTATTATTATACAGGATTTATATAGCGCCGACAGTTTGCGCAGTATTAGGGCAATATTAGGGCAGACAGTACAATTACAATACAATTCAATACAGGAGGAATCAGAGGGCCCTGCTCGTTAGAGCTTATAATCTAGGGCATTGTACATCTCAGTACATAATCCTCTACCTCTTTCCAGTGAAGACCAGTTCTTAAGGAGGAATTCATTATTATCTACAAAATGACAATAGCAATCTTATATGAAATGAGCCATAACATGAAATAGAAGAACATAAAAAAACAATATAATGGAAGGGGAAAAAAACAACACAAGTAGGTTGGGTATTTTAGATCCTTGCATTGCTTACCCAGAGTAGCCAGCAATTCATTTTAGCAGCACTGCAGGTGCACCCGAAGAAAATCCCCCTCATGGTGGACATGGGGGTCACTCACAAGCGCATGTATCTAAAGGTTGTATAAGGTAAAAAGGTTAATTTTCCCAAATTTACCTGGAGTTAGCTCTCTTTTAGTGAGCGTTCATTATTGATCGCTTCTATGTCCTATGTTCACTTTCACGTGGCACGTGTTTATGAATGAATGAGAGCCGCTATTCAGAGGCTTCCATCCATTCATACAGTTGTACTCATAAGTTTACATACCCTGGCAGAATTTATGATTTCTTGGCCATTTTTCAGAGAATATGAATGATAACGCAAAAACATTTCTTTCGCTAATGGTTAGTGTTTGTCTGAAGCCATTTATTATCTATTTGGGTATTTGGGTAGTTTCTGTTGTCATTATGATTTAAAAAGAGTGAACACAGTTGACTGATAATAAATGGCTTCATCCAAACACTAACCGTGAGTGAAAGAAATGTTTTTGTGTTATCATTCATATTCTCTAAAAAATGGCCAAGAAATCATAAATTCTGCCAGGTTATGTAAACTTATGAGCACAACTATAAGTATTGCAGCTAAGCCTGCATTGAAAGGGACTGAACTCTTCAGTTACTTTCTCTGTCTAAAAAATAAGACATTAGAGGTTTGTTTAGACCCCTGATGTCTCTCCAAAGACCTCCACCATAAGGACACCCCCCCCCCACTGCCCTCCGGGGTTTCTCCCGGATCACCCGTATGAGGGTGAAAGAATCCATCCATCCCGGATGTTGACCATAGAGCATCTGGTGCGCCAGATGGCCCCCGGACGTCTCTATGATCTTTCGCAGGCCGGATGCAATGTTATGATGTCTCACCCGGCCTCTGCATTTTAAAAAATTGCCGCCGCCTCGGCTGGGAAGCCAGGATTTTTCTTTCAGGCTTCCCAGCCTAGAGGTGAGATCTGGGTACTTATTGACCCCAGATTTCACTGTAAAGAGGACCTGTCACGCACTATACCTATTACAAGGGATGTTTACATTCCTTGTAATAGGAATTAATGTGATAAAAAAAGTTAAAAGAAAGTGTCAAAAGAGAAAAATAAAAGTAAAATAAACAATAAAAAAAAAATTAAAGCGCCCCCACCCCCATGTGGGCGCAGAAGCAAATGCATATGTAGGTCACGTCCACATATGTAAACGATGTTCAAACCACACATGTGAGATATCGCGGCGAACGTTAGAGCAAGAGCAATAATTCTAGCACTAGACCTCCTCTGTAACTCTAAACAGGTTACCTTTAAAAAATATTAAAGCATTACCTATGGGTTTTTTAAGCACCAAAGTTTGGCGCCATTCTGAGTGTGCACAATTTCAAAGCATGACATGTTAGGTATCTATTTACTTGGCGTAACATCATCTTTTACATTATGCAAAAAAAATGGGTTAACTTTACTGTTTTGTTTTTCTTTAATGCATGATTTTTACATGTAGGAGCAAAGTGTCAGAATTGACCTGGGTAGCAAGTAAAAAAATGTGTAAAAAAAAAAAATTGTAAAAAAAAAAGCCCTCTTCACACAGGCACCTCCATGGGATGGAATCTGCTTGCTCGGTAGGGGATCAGTCTGCTAATCCTATGCAAATGACAGGTCTGTTGTGCAGAGCAGAGGTGGGCACAGTCCCACTCTCCTCTATGGGGAGATGGGGTGAAAATGGACCACCTGTACACTTTCATCCAATCATATGCAATCCTCCGGACAGATGGAAAATAGGACCACCATCTGTCTGTTTTTGAAGGCCAGATCGGATAGTGATAGGTCTGATCAGGTCCAGCTGAAAAACTGACTGGTGAACCTGATTGGACAGCCCCATGTGAAAGGGCCCTAAGGGTAAATTTAGACATGTGTATAAATAGCCCTTGTCTCTGAAGCCTGAGGCTACCCTCCAGGGGCTACTGACAGGCTTTCAGGAAGTGATAGAATGCCTCCTCAATGCCTCTTTTAACCCCATTTTTGACAACAAATGCCTTGCTCGCACAGGGCATACCACTACAGGGCTGTGTTTAGCAGCAGAGGGATGCATAGGTGTTCCATGCATCCCCATGCAGGCAGACCCATTGATGTCAATTGGGACACAGCAGCTGCATGAGAATGAACAGGTGCTCCATGCATTCCTGTGCAGGCGGTCTCATTCATGTCAATTTAGATGCAGCAGCTGCAAGGACACATCCACTGCTCCCAACTTGACATCCATGTGGGTGCTGGTCCTTGTACTCATACTACCTGCATATGGTTCCATGCACCTACACCCACATGTATGTCAGATCTGTCCTTGCAGCTACTGTGTCCCATTTGACATGAATAGGACTGCCTGCACAGGCATGCACAGAATATCTGTGTATCCCCGTGCTGATAAACATGACCATCCATGGGCATACCGTTTAGCACATCCCACTGAACAAGGCCTTAGTAGGATTTAGGTTTATATGTGCAAATAAGGATTTTGGTGTATTTTTTTTGTCAAAATAGTGATTTGATAAACATTTATGCAAAAATTGTGGGGCCTTAAGAATCAGTAGCAACTTCTTTTTAGTCTACTGGTCATGTGCTTTAAGGAAATATTTGGTTTGGAGGGTCTGTGACAAACTCTGAAAGCTGTACGTGATAAATGAAAACCTCCAGATTTTTAGAGAAATTTTTGGGTACGTTTGATTTTCACAATTTTTGCAAAAAGGTGCAATTTAACATTTGCAAATATTTGTTATTTATTAACTCAACACGGGATAAGCTTTTATATTTAGCAGAAATGTTGTAAATGTGTGTTTTTATCTGCTAATAATGGTTTTAGTGTATTTTTAGTGGCAAGCTTGTTCTGATAAACATTTGCGCAAACACCGCATGGCTTTACAAATCAATAGCACCTTCTTTTTATTCTACAGGTCATGTGCTTTGAGAAAATATATGGTTTGGGGGGAGGGGGCTTTCACAAATTTTGAAAGCTGAAAGGGAAAAATGAAAACCTTTAAATTTTTTGAGAAATTAGGATATTTACATTTTTGCGTATGTTCGATTTTCACCATTTCACAAAAAGGTGCATTGTAAAAATTAAAAATGTTTGTTATTTATTAATTCCATACAGGTTAAGCTTTTATATTTAGTAGGGATTTAGCAGGATTTTGTAAAATTAGCTGTGTATTTATCTGCTAATAATGGTTTTAGTGTATTTTTTGAAAATATATTGTTTTGATAAACATTTTCACAAATATTGAGGGCTTAAAAAATCAGTAGCAACTTTTATTTTCTACAGGTCATGTGGTTTCAGAAAATATATGGCTTAAGGGGTGTTTTACAAATTATTAAAGCTGTAATGGAAAAATGAAGAACCTTCAGATTTTTAGAGAAATTTGGATATTTACACATTTGCGTCCATTTGATTTTCACCATTTCTCAAAAAGGTTCAATTTACGTTTCAATACATTTTTATTGAAGGAATTTTACAAGAGTAAACAAAGAGAAAAATGTAAAATGTAATGAATACATGCTCAGCGAGAAACACTACATAAAATTTATGAGGTTCGTACATAGTTCAATTTAGGGTCATAAAAGTGGTGCATAGTACATACAACCTTCACTTCCTATGTTTTATAGAGTTGGCATTGCAAATAGATTTCAGCAGTTATACATGGAGTTGAGAGGTATGAGGACGCCATACCACCTGTTTGACCTTATGGAAGGCACAATATAATATAATACAACCATGTTATAACTTGTACTCCGTATGTGTGTTTAACAAAGAGAAAGTAATAATCAAACATAAATAACAAAGACAACCCTTCCAGTTAAGGAGAGAAAAGAGCAAGAAAAGAGGGTTGGTACGGGAAAGGGAGGGGGAAGGGGAAGTACACTTATCGACACAAGAACAGTTTTAGATAGATTTATCCTTCAAATATCTCTGAGACCAAGCTGACCATTTAAATTGGAATGAGGGTAGGTTGTTTAGGTTACAGGATATGGCTCCCGCATACATATAATATACGTTCACCCTGTGAATGACTTCTGACAAATCAGGAGCAATATCGTTTTCCTATTTTTTGTAGTTACTAACCGAGAGGCAATCAAAATATGGGCCACAATAAAGCGGTGTTATAAGGGGAACCCTTCTATGTGTAAGCTAAGTAGTGCTAATTCAGGAGATGGTTTGGTCAGTATACATGTAACATCAGAGATTAAAACAAATACTGCATTCCAAAAGCTTCGGAGGTTAGAACAGGTCCAAAGAATGTGAAGCAGGTTGCCTACTTTTCCACAGTGGCGCCAGTAAAGGGGTGAATGGTCTAGGTACATTTTTGTCAATTTATATGGAGTAAAATAACCTTTTTATAGAATTTTTAGCAAATTATCCCAATGGTATGCACAGTGAGTAGTGATCAGGTTGTGTGTAATCACTGAAAGTCAAGCCTCCAGCGAGAAACAATTATTCAACTTCCGCTCCCAATTTAGAAGTGCAGGGGATTTATAGTCTGTTTTGGGGTATTATATGATGTTATAAAAGCAGGATATACCACCTTTTTAGCCTCATATTTAGTGTTGAGGTACTGCCACAGAGATGAATTTATAGAGACATATTTTTTTAGATATATACTATGAAAATGGTGAATTTGGAAGCCTGGGAATGTGCCAACAATTAGGGAAGCTGGTAGGCCATCCACTGTATGGTACCCCCTCAGTACAATTAGCCACCTTCAATGTAGGGATCAAATGCCCATAAGCTGTAAGAGGTAGCGTGATTTTGGTAACTGGGGAATTTCGAAGTGGGATTTTTATAATATATTTCCAGACCTCCATGGAGACCTATTCCTAACTTTAGTGCTGTCTATTGGGTTATGTATAGAGTTGAGCGAACCCGGACTGTAAAATTTGGGATCGTACCGGACTTTGGGGTGTCCGTGCCCCGAACCCGATCACGGACATTAAAAAAAGTCCAGGATCGGGTTCGGTATTCGAGTATTTTTGCCACCTTTTCTATAGCTGCTGGGCAGCCAATCAACAAGCTTTTCACTAGTTTGCCCTTAGAAGCCATCACAGTCATGCCTACTAGTGGCATGGCTGTGATTGGCCAGTGCATCATGTGACCCAGCCTCTATATGGAGCTGGAGTCATGTAGCGCCGCGTGTCAGATCGTCTCAGACTAGAGCTTCATGCCGCTGCTGTGAGGGAAAGATTAGCGGTCATTACCATCTCAGACTGCATTAAGGAGACCATCATTGCGGTCCTGTGAGGGAACCATCTTATAGTGCATTAGGGACACGTTCCTGTTGTTGCTCTGAGGGAGAGATTCTCATTCTAAAACCATCTACTACTGCATTAGGGAAACGTTCCTGTGGGTGCTCTGAGGGAGAGTTTATCGTTCCAAAAATAACTACAACTGCATTAGGGCCAGGTTCCTGTTGGTGCTCTAAAGGGACAGTTTATCATTCTAAAAATCAACTGCATCAGGGCCAGGTTCCTGTTTCCCAGGCTCCTGGGAGAGATTATCGTTCTAAAAACAACTTCTAGTGCATTAGGGCCAGGTTCCTGTTGGTGCTCTGAGGGACAGTTTATCGTTCTAAAAACAACTACTAATGAATAGGGCAAGGTTCCTGTTTGTGCTCTGAGGGACAGTTTATCTTTCTAAAAACAACTACAACTGCATTAGGGCCAGGTTACTGTTGGTGCTCTGAGGGAGAGATTATCGTTCTATAAACAACTACTACTGCATTAGGGCCAGGTTCCTGTTGGTGCTCTGAGGGACAGTTTATAGTTCTAAAAAAAACAACTACTGCAATAGGGTCAGGTTCCGGTTGGTGCTCTGAGGGAGAGTTTATCATTCTAAAAATAACTACTACTGCATTAGGACCTTGTTCCACTTGGTGCTTTCAGGGAGAGTTTATCGTTATAAAAACAATTACTACTGCAATAGGGCCAGATTCCTGTTGGTGCTTTGAGGGAGAGTTTATCGTTCCAAAAACAGTTACTACTGCAATAGGACCAGGTTCCGGTTGGTGCTTTGAGGGAGAGTTTATCGTTCTAAAAACAATTACTACTGCAATAGGGCAAGGTTCCTGTTTGTGCTCTGAGGGACAGTTTATCGTTCTAAAAACAACTACAACTGCATTAGGGCCAGGTTCATGTTTGTGCTCTGAGGGAGAGATTATCGTTTTAAATACAACTACTACTGCATTAGGGCCAGGTTCCTGATGGTGCTCTGAGGGACAGTTTATCATTCTAAAAACAACTACTACTGCAATAGGGCAAGGTTCCTGTTTGTGCTCTGAGGGACAGTTTATCGTTCTAAAAACAACTACAACTAAATTAGGGCCAGGTTACTGTTGGTGCTCTGAGGGAGAGTTTATTGTTCTAAAAACAACAACTACTGCATTAGGGCCAGGTTCATGTTGGTGCTCTGAGGGACAGTTTATCGTTCTAAAAACAACTACTACTGCATTAGGGTCAGGTTCTGGTTGGTGCTCTGAGGGAGAGTTTATCGTTCTAAAAACAACTACTACTGCATTAGGACCTTGTTCCTGTTGGTGCTTTGAGGGGGAGTTAATTGTTATAAAAACAACTACAACTGCATTAGGGTCAGGTTCCTGTTTGTGCTCTGAGGACAGTTTATCGTTCTAAAAACAACTACAACTGCATTAGGGCCAGGTTCCTGATGGTGCTCTGAGGGAGAGTTTATCGTTCTAAAAACAAATACAACTGCATTAGGGCCAGGTTCCTGTTTGTGCTCTGAGGACAGTTTATCATTCTAAAAACAACTACAACTGCATTAGGGCCAGGTTCCTGTTGGTGCTTTGAGGGAGAGTTTGTCATTCTAAAAACAACTACAACTGCATTAGGGCTAGGTTCCTGTTTGTGCTCTGAGGACAGTTTATCATTCTAAAAACAACTACAACTGCATTAGGGCCAGGTTCCTGTTGGTGCTTTGAGGGAGAGTTTATCATTCTAAAAACAACTACTACTTCATTAGTGCCAGGTTCCTGTTGGTGCTCTGAGGGAGAGTTTATCATTCTAAAAACAACTACAACAGTATTAGAGCCAGGTTTCTGTTGGTGCTCTGAGAGAGAGTTTATCGTTCTAAAAACAACTACTACTGCAATAGGGCCCGGTTCCTGTTGGTGCTTTGAGGGAGAGTTTATCGTTCTAAAAACAAGTACAACTGCATTAGGGCCAGGTTCCTTGATGGTGCTCTGAGGGAGAGTTTATCGTTCTAAAAACAACTACAACAGTATTAGGGCCAGGTTCCTGTTGGTGATTTGAGGGAGAGTTTATCGTTCTAAAAACAACTACTACTGCAATAGGTCTAGGTTCCGGTTGGTGCTTTGAGGGAGAGTTTATCATTCTAAAAACAACTACTTTTTTTTTTTTTTTTAACGCTACTCAGACTGAATCACAATCTCATTCTTTGGTTAACTTAGCCACAACATGAGACGTGTTCCTTTCCTCATTTTAGCGTATTCGTACAAAAAGTTAAAACATTTTAATCAGTATATTTTACATATTATCACCCCGCCACCTCCTATAATTCCACACTTCATTCGTCTCCTCCTCCCCCAACTTCTTTCTCTCCACCACCAACACATAGTACAACCTCGCAATCACCCAATCAACACAATCTTTCTCTGACAAAAGCATTTTCTTTTTGTAATGTGCACACCTCGCCTCCCACATTACCTCTCTAAACACTGCAGAAAAGATATACATTTTCCTTTGCACTCCAGCCCCACCTTCCACCACACCCAGCACTCCTGTTACATATGTCACTACCTGCACTCCAAACACCCGTCTCACAAATTCCTCCAACACCTTCCACACCTTTTTCGCAAAGCCACATTCCCAGAATATGTGCCTTACAGTTTCAATCCCTCCGCACCCTTCCCTTACACATGTTTCCTGCCTTGCCAGATCTCTTGATTTCAAAAATACCATCGTTGGTAAAACATTGTGTAAAGATAACCATACCACCTCCTTCTGCTTGTTATTCATCCCCTTTGTCAACAAGTTTTTCCAACAAACTTCCGCTTTTTTTGCATTCAAGCCATTAATGTTCGTCACCACCTCCTTCCTCCTTAACCACTTCCGCAGAATGTCTTTCTTTATTGCTCCCTCCCCTACCTCCTGCAAACCACTTTGTTCAAAGAAATTCCTCATTTTCAGGTAATACACCGGCGAAACCAAAGACATTGGTCTCCTAAGGTCCTTGCCGCACCACCCCCATTTCAATAAGGGCCACCCAATCAAGTACCTCATTAAAGCTGTCGTTTTTCCTCCTGCCACGAAAGATTTATAATGCGTCAGCCACCACTGGACCTCCAAAAACTGGCCAATATTTGGGAAATCATATCCTCCCAAGTGTACACTCTTCATGACCACTTCCCTTGCTACCCTCTCCATCTTGGAGCCCCAGAAAAAAATAAACAGCATCCTGGTGATCTTCTGGATCCACTTTTTATTTGGCGGAAATACCACAGAGAAATACAGTAGCATTGGTAGGATTACTGCTTTTGTCACAAGCGTCTTCCCTGAAAGTGACAGCCTTCTCATCTTCCACAAACCCAACTTTTTTTCCATTTTCTCCACTGCTTTCACAGTATTAACTTGATTTGCCAGGCTCCTCTCAAAGTGTACACCCAACACTTCCACCTCCTGCACTTGCTTCAACCTGCTCTGGGATACATCACACGTTCTGCTTAAAACACATACGCTACTTTTGGCCCAGTTCACCCTTAGGCCGGATAGCGCCCCAAAAATGTTAACTTGCAATTCAGCTCTAGCTAAGTCTTTTGCTGAGCTGCACAAAAATATCACGTCATCCATATAACTCAGCGTTTTAGCGCACTCGTTCCCACACCCAGGCAAAAAAATTCCCTTGAAGGCTTTATCACTTGCAAGATGCCTCATTAATGGCTCCATCACACAGATGAAGGCGATCGGGGACAACGGGCACCCTTGTCTTACTCCCGACCTCACTTCCACTTCTTCTGACAGGTTCCCGTTAATCAGTACACGACTCTTGATATTTTTATATAGGCTTTCCACCATTCTCACAAATTCTTTTGGTATCCCCATCTGCTTCAAGATGATGAAAAGATACCTGTGGGCTACCCGGTCGTAGGCCTTTTCAAGATCTATACCTGCCACTGCGACTGGCATGTTATTACTTTGGGCATAGTATATTATATCCCTTAACAGAATCAAGTTATCCGCAATTCTCCTCCCCGGCACTGTGCAGGCCTGCCATTCGCCTATTATTTTATCAATAATCCTCTTCATTCTGTCCGCCAGCAGTTTGGCCACAATTTTGTAGTCACAGTTCAGTAGGGTAATAGGTCGCCAATTTCTCACATCTCGCTGATCCCCTTTTTTATATAACAGGGTAATGATTCCTTCCCTCATTGACTCCGTTATTTCTTTTCTTCCTATACAGGTTTTCACAACTTCGCAGAAGTGGGACTTCACCAACGGCCAGAATTTGATGTAGAACTCCACAGGTAAGCCGTCCCCACCAGGGGTCTTATTTCTCTTCATGCTTCTCACTACTCCTTCCACTTCCTCTTCTGTCACAGGTTCCGTCAGTGTCTCAGCATCTTCTTCACGCAATCTTCCACTCACTATCCTACAATATTCTTCCACCTCTTCTTCCGGCGCTTCCTCGCCTCCTCCATACAGGTCTTCATAGAAGGTCTTGATTGCTTCTTCCATCATTTTTCCACCAACCTCTTCACCATCCTTCAACACTGTCCGAAAGGTCTTCTTGGGCCCATAAGACTTCTTGAAGAAGTACCTCGAACATCTCTCATCCTCTTCCATCTCTTTCACCCTTGCACGAAACACAATTGCTCTTCCTCGTTCCTTTAACGCTGCGTTCCTTGCTTCCCGCACCTCCTGGATCTCCCTTTCCACCTCCAGCCCCATTCTTTTGCACCTAAATAAAAAGTGAAGTTGGTCCACCCACCTCCTTTCTTCCTCCTGTCTTTTCCGGGCCTTTTCCACCCCTAACCTCCTAAAAAAGGCACACATTTTCTTTTTTACCCAATCCCACCACTGCAATATGTCCTGAAATTCCTTTTTCTTAAACACCAAGCCCTCAAACATGGACTGAAATTTCTTCTCCACCCCCTCCTCCTCCAAACATGAAGTGTTGAGCTTCCACACCCCATTTCCAAAATCCACTCCCTCCTCCAATCTCACAGAGCATGTCAACAAAAGATGATCTGAAAAAGATACGGGTTCCACCTGGTAACTCGTAATCTTCAAAAACTGGGAAACAAAAACATAATCGATCCTCGACCTTACAGTTCTCTTATCAGAATAAAACGTAAAGGACAGATTTTCTCCCTCCACCACCTCCGCAACATCTTGTAGATAAAAGTCACCCACCACTTCATTTAATATTTTTGAAGTTACATCCGTCCCTCCTCCTTCACCAACACCTTGTCTTTCACTCCCTTTCCTTACACAGTTTAGATCCCCGGCCAAAATTGTCGGGATCCTCCCAGGCAGATGCATTTTAAGAATATTCAGAAACACACATCTTTCCTTCTTCTCCGCTGGCGCGTAACAATTTATTATCCTCACTTTCCTCCCCCACACCTCCAGCACCGCAATTTGCATTCTCCCAGGAATCACAATTTCATGTGACAAACATTGTATATTTGGACTTTTCACCAAAATCCCCACACCTTCACTCCTCATTTCGCACATAGGGGACCAAACAGACACCCCCTGCTCCCACTCTTCACACAAGGGCTTCTCTATCCCACATTCTTGGACACAAAAGACATCCGCTTTTACGTTTTTCAGCCAATCAAGTACCATAGCCCTCCTCCCCTTTGAACACATGCTCCTCACATTTACAGAACTGATGGTTAACGCCATTATTAAGATTAATTTAAATCTTATTCCATCCATCACAGCCATTTCCATTTCATAACATTGGTTCAGCACTTTCCGTACCTACTCCACTCACTTGCGCTTGCTGTCTCCTCCTTGACAAGGGGGAACTGGCGGGCTCTGAATCCGAGCCCCCATCTAAATCAGCAGGACCGCTGCCTCCACCACCCCCTCCCGAGCCCTCCACCCGTGCCCTCTTACTAGGCGGCATCGGCGGGCCCTGTGGCTCCTTTAGGGAGATTACGAGGCGCTGCCCACATTCCAGGCTTGATACGCTTTCCATCTCAGATGCATCTTCGTCCTCGCTGGAGGACAAGCCACTCATTAACTCATTGAAACCCGCCGGGCTTGCGCCCATAGCACTTTGTTCTTCCTGCACACTGTCCTGCTTTCCTCCGCACTCCATACTCCTCCCACCTTCTCCTTCAGGATCAGGACTCCCCGGACTCGTACCACCACTCCCCACCATACTTTCTGAGGTACCTCCTGCCTCACCACCCCCCTTCTCTGCTTCCACCTGCTCCACCACTTTGCTTTTCCTATTCCTGCCACCAGAGGGACCTGGCCGTGGGTCCGCATCTCCAGGATCCTCTGCACCACCTCCCCCCTGTGTAGCCGTCTCCGCTTTCCGCACTGGCTTCTCGTTCCCTTGAACTTCCCACTTTTTAATTCTCTTCTCCATTGATGCCCAAGTCTTAGCAGAAGCATATTCGTCACATTGTTTCGCTAAGTGACCAACTTTTTTGCATATGTCGCAGACCTTTCTTTCTCTGCATTCTCTCGATGGGTGATCATTCTGACCACAAAACCTGCATTTGATTGTCTGCTCACAATCGCCACTTGTGTGCCCATAGACAAAGCATTTCCGGCAAAAACTAGGCTGTCCCGGATAAAAAAGAAAATCTCTTTCTCCTCCTATGTTGAAAGTCGCTGGGGGCCTTCTTACCCCTCCCACACACCCAGGATCAATCTTAAAACGACCAAAGAAACGATATTTTTCTGACCAGATACCGAACTTGTTAAGAACCTTCACTCCCCCTCTCAATTCCTCGCAATATGTATTTAGGAAAGCCCTTACCAGGTTGACGTCCGCAAAAGGATTGTAGAGATGGACAACAATCACTTTCTCCTCCTGCATAAACAGTGGAACCACGTCAAACTTTCCTACGACCTCATCCGCTCTTAATTTCTTGGCGCCCTCGTATACATTCCAGCACACCTCCGGTGAAGAAAAAGTAACATCATATATTCCCTGCTGGACAAAATCTTGTAAGCATACAATGTCTTTTACCTTTAGGCCTAAGACTCCGGTCAACAAATCCACCACGACATCTCGCAAGGTCTCCTCCTTCCATTCCAGTCTCACGTGGAACCGAATAGAGTCCCGCAATCCACGGGATGCCATTTTCTTGGTACTTTGCAGCACCGGCCGACACTCACACCCAAGGGTACCCCCGAGGGGGCCCGGGACCGCTGGTACTCCTTCGACCGGCAGTACCTGTGGGGCTCTGCACCCACCTATCGCCTTCTCGTCCGCTTCCAGTAGCAACTCACCCAATAGCAGCAGGGGGCGCATCAGTTAAGGAAACGCCCCCAGGCCGAGTGAGCCTGGTACCTTCCAATGAACCTTCAATGAAGAACACTTCTTTTTAGTCTGTCGCTTTTCATATTGCCGCTAATGCTTGCACATCTGCTATTCACACACATGTGTTCTGCAATGTGTGTGAATAGCAGATGTGCAAGCATAACGGCGATTACGAACGTGTAGACGATAAGTGTGTGTAACGTCTTGTGTACACACACTTATCGTCTACACGTTCGT